>CBVK0101752804.1:0-32340 GCA_900067695.1 Picea abies | reverse complement strand
GAGTTGTATCTTTCCAATGGACTAACACTTCCTTGATGGTTCTCTGACATAGGCAACACTCACACTGGTCCAAAACTACTTCTGGCTGTAGCCAAATGGATCCTTCTTCAGCTAAATCTAGAAGGTTGGTTTGAATTTGGCACTTATCTCCAATCACCTTCTTTAAGCATGAAACATGAAAAACAGGATGTAGCTTCGAACAACTGGGCAAAGATAACTGATAGGCTACTTGTCCCACATACTTGAGAATGGTATAAGGACCATAAAATTTGGGCACTAGCTTTTGACAATGCTCGACCTTGAGGGAAGTTTGCTTGTAAGGTTGTAGTCGAAGAAACACCTAATCCCCTTATGCAAATTGACATTCATAGCGACCTTGATCTGCTTGTTGCTTCATGCGATTATGTGCCATGACCAAATTCTCTTTGAGAATATGAAGAATAGCCTCTCAATCTATAAGTGTTAGGTCAACCACCTAGACCTTCGAGGCACCTGGTACGTATGAAATAACTGAAGTTGGCTTCTGTCCATATACCGCTTCAAAAGGAGTCATGCGTGTAGCTGTATGGTATGAAGTGTTGTACCACCATTCAACTAGGGGTAACCATTGAGCCCACTAATTTTTCTTTTCCGAGGGAAAACACCTAAAATATGTTTCCAAACACTTGTTGACAACTTCTGTTTGGCCATCAGTCTGGGGATCATAAGCTGTGATGAGATGCAATTCGGTGCCTTGTATCTTGAACAGTTCTTGCCAAAAATTGCTTGTGAAAGTTGGGTCATGATCAGAAACAATAGAGTGCGGCATGCCATGAAGCTTGAAGACCTGATCCATGAAAATTTGAACCACAGTGGATGTTGTAAATGGGTGTTGAAGGGCGCAAAAATGAGCATACTTGGAAAGGTGATCAACAACCACCATGATGAATGATTTATTTTTCGATTTTGGTAAGCTGATAATAAAATCCATAGAGATATCCTTCCAAATAGCAGGTGGAATCGGGAGCGGTTGTAGTGTGCCTGGAGATTTGACTGTTTCTCCCTTGTTGTGTTGACACACATCACATTCAATGAAAAAATTATGAATATCCTCTTTCATACCATCCCCCAAAAAGGAACATTTGACCCTGTCATAGGTTTTGGTGAACCCGAAGTGCCTTGTTGTGGGTGTAGCATGAAGCTTAGAAAGTACCATGGATTTAAGCTTTGATTGTTTACTTAAATACAAATGACCTTTGTATCAAAGTTCATCATGGAGCCAAGAGTACCCTGGGGAAGATGGAGCATTGGACTGCAATTGTTGGATCAACTGTGTTTTGGGATCTTGTAGCCATTCTTGGAGAACATCTTGGAGCCAATCTGGTACAATGAATGAAAGAGAAAAAAAGGGATCCTTCATCTTCATATTTTCAGGAAAGTGGATCCGCAACCACATTATCTTTGCCTTTCTTGTAAATGATCTCATAATCATATCCAAAGAACTTATTCACCCATTTTTGTTGTTTTTGGGAGGAAATGCGTTGTTCTAGAAAATACTTGAGGCTTTGATGGTCTGTCTTAATTTGGAAACATTTCCCTAATAGATAAGGGCACCACAGATCAACGACATGCAGAATAGCCAATATTTCCTTTTCATACATGGATTTGCCCAAATTTATTTCAGATAGTTGCTTGCTGGTAAAGGCCAAAGGTCGACCCTCTTGCATAAGGACAATTGCATAAGGACAACACCAATTCCTTTCCCTGAGGCATCACATTCCAACAAAAAGGTCTTTGTGAAATTGGGAAGGGTGAGAATTGGAGTGGTGCACATGGCCATCTTTAAGGTTTAAAAAGCTTGGGCAGCGGATGGAGTCCAAGTGAAAGAGTTCTTTTTGAGGAGATCAGCGAGAGGTGCTGCAATCTTCCCATAATTCTTAACAAACTTGCAATAATACTATATTAAGCGCATAAATCCATGCAAGCTCTTAAGAGTCTTTGGGTAAGGCCAGTCTTGCATAGCTTCAATATTTTTAGGATCCACCCTGACGCCATCCTTGCCAACCAGATGACCCAAGTATTCTACTTATGAGGCACCAAAAGCACATTTAGACTGTTTCAGGAAAAGTTGGTGTTGAGAGAGTAGATGGAGAACTCGATCCACATGAGAAAGATGGTATGTCCAGGTTTTTCTATAGATGAGGATATCATCAAATAAAACTAAGACGGAAGACATGATTCATGAGGCTTCAGAAGGTGGAGGGGGAATTACACAAGCCAAAGGGCATGACCAAAAACTCATAGTGGCCCTCATGAGTTCTAAAGGCGGTCTTAGGAATGTTTTCCTCTTTCATACGTATTTGGTGGTAGCCTGAACGAAGATCCAGTTTAGTGAAGAATTGGGCGCCGCTCAATTCATCTAGGAGGTCATCAATGACAGGAATGGGGAATTTGTCTTTGATGGTAAGTTTGTTGAGGGCACGAAAGTCAGGACACATTCTCCAATAACCTTCTTTCTTCAGGACCATGACCATAGGAGAAGAGTAGGAGCTCATACTAGGGAGGATAACACCTACATTAAGGAGTTCTTGGACCATTTTCTCAATTTCATTTTTTTGGGAAAAGGGGTGATGATACAGACAGATATTGGGAGAAAGGATTCCAGGTATAAGGGGAATGGAATGATCATGAACACCACGGGAAGGAGGGAGTCCTTGGGGAGTGTAAAAGACCAATTGATGTCTAGAAAGGATGGCTTGGAGGTCTTGCAGGATCGAGGGTGTCTTTTTTGCTTGTATGGCATGGAGTTGGGCGATAACACTAGAATGACCTTTTTTGAGCATCTTTTCTAATGATCTCAGGTGAATCGACAGTGATGCCTTGGAACTTATATTGGTGGCCCTCCTGGTTGAATTACATGGTTAATATTTAAAATCCATGAGAATGGGACCCAAAGTCCTTAGCTAGTCTGGACCCAACACAATGTCACAACCTCCCATGTCGATAGCAAACGTATGGGATTTTAGGTGGTAGTCACCAATTTGGAGATGCACATTTTCACAATGCCCTCCACATTTCATGGAACCACCATTGGAAATCATGATTTAGAAATTATTGACGACATGGATGTAGCAATGAGTTTCTTGGGCAATGCGGTGGTGAATAAAATTATGGGTGTTGCCACTGTCAACCATAATGATGACCTTTCGATGCTTGATGTAACCGATTAGCTTGGGGGTTTGAGGAGCAGAGAATACAGTGAGAGCATTGAGGGAAATGGCCGATTATACTTCGGGAGGGTATGAGGGAGGGGTTATATTAGTGGATTCAGGTGACTCAGACACAAGGGGAGTTTCTACATCCTCTTCCAAAATATCCTCGGAGATGGCCATAACAATATTTTGTTCTTTACACTTGTGGCCTGAGAAATATTTGTCATCACAGTTATAACAAAGACCTTTGAGTTGGCGTTCAACCATTTTATCCCTGGTCAAGTTTTGGATCTTGAGTGGAGCAGAGGGAGTAGTGGGATTTACTAGTTTAGGGAGAGGGATAAAGGAGGGTTTTCGGTTTTGAGAAGATAGAACCTGTTGTTCTTCTTTAGCTCTTTTAGTATCCTCCACCCAAATATGAGGCCGATCCATGAGGAAATGGGACCAAATATCATCCTTGAGGCCGCTGATAAAACAATCTCAGAAAAAGGCATCAGACATGCCCTCTATTCTAAAAGCCAGGCGCTCAAAGGCAACTATAAAGTTTTCCACTATTCCTAATTGTTTCAACTTTGTCAAACGACCCAAATGGTTGGTGTCAGTGTCAAAGTGTTCATAAAGCTCCGCCACAAAGTGTGTCCAAGAAATATACCCTTGACAAGAAGTTTTTCTCCATTGCCACCATTGCCAATAAAATGATGTTGGATGGCATGATTTTCTTCATCCTTGGAAGATAAAGTATGCTTATACGTGGCCCACCATCTACTTAAACAAGATATTAATGGAACATCTAATACAACAAGTATTTGTTTTGGCTTAACTTTAGCTTATAATTCAACCAGAAAAATGGCCAAATCAGAAGTGCCATCGTACACATGGTGTTATCTAACCTCATATCCAATCCACCCGGATGATCTGATCATCATGTAAAATTGTGAAAATTTCTCATATCTTTCTTGTTGCCAGTTTTCAAGCGCTACCTGTGAATCTTCACCTGCATATTGAATATTGCACCAAATGACCGAACCATTTGTAGTTGGGTTGATATAGTTTTCTTGTTGTCTGACAGTTAGAGTATAAATATGATCTAGGGCATCCTCTTCCATATTCCCCTCTACTGGATCTATATAGAGGGGACCTTGATATGGGTCTAATGGTTTGATTACCTTCATACCATCTCCTCCAAAAGAGATGATTTCTTTCTTAAGGTTGATAACAATAAAGTTCTCATAAGCCCAATCAATACCCAGTAAAGATGGGTAGGGGTCCTTATCCTCCATCATTTCTATAACCTCGAAATCATCCATTGTATTGACTCCATATAAGTCCACTTCAACATTATGGAGCCTCCCAACAAGATAAATACAATACTGATTGGCCATCCACAACTGAATTGGTGAATAGACCAACTTGGGCTTACCCATGGATTCCAAATTCTTCTTCAGTAATATGTTGATGTCTAACCCCATATCGAGCATAACTTCACTAATATTGTAGCCATCAATGTGAGTATTCAGTCTAAAATCCCTTCTCGATTGTTGCTTCTTTCTCTAGACTCTACCTATAGTTCTCTATGGAAGGTTAGCAATAACCAACTCTTCTGGGTTCTCTTCAACCTATAAAGTCCCCTTGAGCTTGGTCCACAACTCCTTGATGTGTTGTTCATCATCCAGAATGTCATAAAGTAAGTGGAGCCACAACTCAATAGTTTGTTGGGGTATCACTGGAAGATCCTTCTGTTCAATTGAAATTTCTGCAAGTTTAGGTCAAATATCACGACTTAAATCTGCAGGTAGTGGTATTTAAGGATCAATAATCCATCAAAATATCTCAACAACATCCTTAAAGAACTATTTTTGTGTAAGGGGGTCATATCTAACATCTTCTAGTACCACCTTGCAGATCTTACTTTGAGTCGAATTGTCGACATCAACACCATTCCTTGTTCCTCTAGTAATAATATTAATATTGGGTGCCTTTTCTCCAATGACAGGTTGGAGATCCAAATTTATCAAATTAGAACCTCACCTCCTCGTGTGATCCTCCCACTTTATGATCAAATTGGGATAATCCTCAATGGCATGGATATTGTTTCTATAGTGGGCACACAAAGGATGTCTCAGAAGAGGACACTATCGAGGAAGATGTACCTTCTCATCATAGTTATAACATCAAGTTGACCCTCTTCTATCAGTTCGTCCACATATAAAACCTCCACAACCTCTACGTCCTCCTCTAGAGCATTGACTAGCTCCATCAACCCTACATGCAGACCAATCTAGTCTTTCCATCGATGCATCCAGAGCGCGACACTATTTGGTTGTGTGAGTAGGGGATCCATGAAACTCACAGTAAATTGTGTTCGGGACAGGGGTGTATTTTTGGAGGATTGGGAAATGATGAGGGGGATCCCCATGACTTGAAAAAATTTCACAATAGTCATTATTCCGAGAACCCTTGTGGTTTGGTAAGGCATGGTACTGTACCGAGACATGGAAAGGTGCAACAACTACAACTTGTGCCACTCCCTTCAAGGGGCCCACTGGTGGGAGTGCCATCGGTTGTGGAGGAGGTCATGCACCCCACATTCTAGGACATTATGTTGTAGTATGCTCCTCAATGGAAAAACCAATACAAAAATTATGGGCGAGTGGGTCTAGGAATGGTCAGTCTTTGGATCTTGTCAATCAAGGTGGAAATCTGGCCTTGTAGTTGTGTAATATTATAGTCATCGGGTGGTCTTGTTACTCACAAGTTGTGAGGATATCCCGCCATCACATCAATTTTCATTGCCTTTTCTAAAGATTCTTCCAATGTAGTTATATGCTGCTTCGTTAAATGAATCCGAGTTAATGGTAAAAGTTCATGAATGAAATGTTCCTACTAGTGGTCTTCGTTAATGAGGTTGGTCAATTTAGCTATCACGTCTTTTAATCTTTGGTTATACTCCCAAGCATATTCCCCATATCTCTGTTTGATTTCTCACAATTTAGAAAGAGCTTGTTGCTAGGATTGGGGTAGTTTAAATTCAACGATAAATTCTTGTTTGACTTGGGGTAAAGGAAATGGTTTCCCCTGGGATTCCCTGGTTTGATGGATTTCATTACCATTTTAAGGTCCAACCCCTTAACGTGGTATGAAATTCAACTAATTTATTTTCAATCAAGGTTCTGCGAGACCACAAGATGGACTCACATAGGAACTGTAATATACCATATATAAAATGTATACAGAACAAAAATAAAATGCTAGTAATGGCAGAATAACAACAATATAACTAGAACATTCAAAACGATAACATTGAAGTGATATAAGAATAACAACAAAAATAACACTTTGAATTTGAATGCAATGTTCACGGACCTCTTCGAGGGGGCAACCTCCAGTTGAGCAGATCTCTATTACAATAATATCCAAGCTAGGGTTTTCATACCCTCGACTCCTATTTATACTAAAAAGAAACATCTAGAGGAAGATCCTTCTAGAAGCAGAAGATTCTATTAGGTCTTCTTACATCCACCTTATTCTATTTTATTGAAAGGCCTTATTAATATTGACCCTTATTACATCCAAATATATTGTTCTACCTATGTGCAGGTTAGGACCCTAACATGTCTGCCCCCTTAAAAACAACCTTGTCCTCAAGGCTTGAGATGAGGAAATTGCTGCAGAATGGTAGCTAGTTCCCAAGTGGCGTCTGCTGGAGTTGTATCTTTCCACTGGAATAACACTTCCTTGATGGTTCTTTGACGTAGGCGACGCTCACACTGGTCCAAAACTACTTCTGGTTGTAGCCAAATGGATCCTTCTTCAACTAACTCTGGAAGGTTGGTTTGAATTTCTCACTTAGCTCCAATCACCTTCTTTAAGAATGAAACATGAAAAATAGGATGTAGATTCGAATGGCTGGGCAAAGATAACTGATAGATGACTTGTCCCACATGCTTGAGCATGGTATAAGGACCATAAAATTTGGGTGCTAGCTTATGATAATGCTCAGCCTTAAGGGAAGTTTGCTTGTAAGGTTGTAGTCGAAGAAACACCTAATCCCCTTCTGTAAATTGACGTTCACAACGACCTTGATCTTATTTTTACTTCATGTGATTATGTGCCATGACCAATTCTCTTTGGGGGTATGAAGAATAGCCTCTTGAGCTGTAAGTGTTAGGTCAACCACCTGGAACTTCGAGGCACCTGGTAAGTATGAGAGAACTGAAGGTGGATTCTGTCCATATACCGCTTCAAAAGGAGTTATGCATGTAGTTGTATGGTATGAAGTGTTGTACCACCATTCAGATAGGGGTAACCATTGAGCCCACTGATTTTGATTTTTCGAGGAAAAACACCTCAAATATGTTTCCAAACACTTGTTGAAAACTTCCATTTGGCCATCAGTCTGGGGATGATAAGCCGTGCTGAGATGCAATTCTGTGCCTTGTATCTTGAACAACTCTTGCCAAAAATTGCTTATGAAAGTTGGGTCTCGATCAGAAACAATAGAGTGCGACATGCCATGAAGCTTGAAGACCTGATCCATGAAGATTTGAGCCACCGTGGATACTGTAAACGAGTGTTGAAGGGCACAGAAATGAGCATACTTGGAAAGGTGATCAACAACCACCATGATGATGGATTTATTTCCCGATTTCTGTAACCTGGTAATAAAATCCATAGAGATATCCTTCCAAATAGCAGGTGGAATCGAGAGCAGTTGTAGTGTGCCTGACGATTTGACTATTTCTCCCTTGTTGCATTGACACACATCACATTCAGCTACAAAATTACGGATGTCCAGTTTCATTCCATCCCAGAAAAAGGAACGTTTGACCCTGTCATAGGTTTTGGTGAACCCAAAGTGCCCTGTTGTGGGTGTAGCATGAAGCTCAGAAAGTACCATGGATTTAATATTTGATTGTTTACTTAAATACAAATGGCCTTTGTATTGAATTTCCTCATGGATCCAATGTTATAACCCTAAATTGCACCATACATGCTTACCTGGCATCAGGCCAACTAATATCCCTTCTTTTCCAAAACACTGCTGAACAACTCTTTGAAAATCCTCTTGAATAAAGGCCCACACACCCTAACTTATTACTGCACACGTGTACATGATGGATGACCCAAAACAGCCCGCGTGGACCAACAAAAGCATGAAAAAAAGAAATTTGCTGACGGAACAAAAAAATATGGGTGAGTTAACTGAAACTCCCGACCATGCATGGCTGAGGGTTCATCCAAATACCTAGCTCCTTCTAGCCTATAAAAGAAGGGGTAGGGGTACCATTTGGAAGGAGGAAAAATATAGCAAAGAAACTCTGCGCATTTACGTAGTCCATTGTCCCAACCCTTTAGCCTTTCCTTATGCTGAAGGAGATTCAAAGAAAAGCAGTTGAAGGACAGAAGAAGAGGAGCCCAGGATCAGGTTCAAGGAGCGGTGGATGGTCTGAACTTTTGTAAGTTGACTCATTCAAAGTAATAAAGAAAGTGTTTTTTCCATCCCAATTCATGAACTATTTTTAGCTTGATCAGTATATGTTTGGATTTCTAACCCTCTAGTATATAAGTAGTATGCATGCATAGTTGTTGCTCATCTTGAATGCAGGTCAACTTTGGAAGGAGTATTGCGAACAAGTAATCAAGCACAACGAAGGATCGACATCAAACACCGGTAACGAGGTAGGTTGATCGTTCCGTGCATTTACTAAGAAAAGGGGATTTAAATCTAGGGATGAAGGTATAAAGTGATTTCTATTCGGTCATATCTTCATGCAAATTCTGAACTCTATTTGCTAGTCCGTAGGGTGTTTTTCCCGAACAACAGAATTGGAGACCATACTGGGGAGACTCTCTAGGGTTCCCAGAATTTTATTTAGTTTTTGGGTAGTTAAAGACTAGTTTTTCTTGCCTGTCTTTTCTTTTCATTTCTGTAAATTCTAAGCTAGAAGGGAGTCTAGTTTTCCATACCAGCTTTCCCTGACTTTTGCTTGACTGTGTTTTTCGGGAGCCACAGAGGTACACGTGGCCTGCACAAGGTATTCATGTGTGTACCCGTGCCCCATCCTCTTACAACCCACTTGTGAATGCTAGATGTAGAGGTAGCAGTAGCATGTAGAGTTCAGAGAACCTCAGAGGCATTCCTCCTCTTCCTTGTCAGAATCACACATTATTAGGGGGTTTTCTGGAATTCTGTTTGAGTCTTGTTTGCTAACAGTCCTATCTCAAATTTTTTTTTCCTTATTATTTTTTCCTTGCATTATTTGTTTCTCTGTTAGAAAGAGTATCCAAGCCTTCAAGGGATCCTGGTTATCAATATCAGTGGTCTCTTCCTGTCTTGGTCTGTCTGTTTTCATTTTTTAGATATACACGCGGCCTGTACAAGGTCAACCCGCATGTACATGCCCTCTGTCTCTGTTTAGTGCGCGCTCACACATGTGCTGTTTGAGTAACAGTCGCGTGCTTGTACATGATACTTTTTGTTAAGGGTAAGACAATCATCCTTTCCCTTGATGAGAATTATTCCTCTCAGGTGTTTGAATCTCTGTTTGAACAGTCAGTAGCTTAGGATTAATTTTACCCTTATCTTTCTTTTTCTCATTTAAAACGTTGTCAGGAAAATAATTTTTTTTTTACGGTTTTTAGACAAGTGTGAGAGTCATTGTTTTTACAATTTCTATTGTGTGATTTGTTAATATGATTCTTTGCGATCTGCGATTTAGGCCAAAATTGTTTTTCTTGGTTTTTTGCTTGTCGATATATTCCCTTTCTTGCTTTACTTGCATTTAAAATAAAAAAAAATCTTTTCATTTTCTTGTTTGTTTGAACATGGTGTTTCTCCATTATTAGGCCAGGGAAAATTCTTTTATTTCATAAGTTTTTGCAGTTCACTTAGATCATAAGTAGCTCGTAGTTGAGTGAAATTCCTTTGAGTTTGCTGTCCAAAATCTTAGAAAAGTTAAAAATCTCTCTTTTGAAAAATTGTTGAAATTTTGCATTCAAGTAAAAGTTTTGTTTCCAACTTTTTTATTCATTTTTTGCTTTCATTTTTTATACATCATCAGTTTCACCCTCATACCCATTGACATAAGAAAAATCCATAAAAGTAACACTAAATTTAAAATCTACTAGACTTTTATGTTTGTAGGGTTCACAAACTAGTTCAGGACTAGGGCCTTGGATTAGGTTGGAGAGGAAATTCTTCAAGGCCATTTAAAATCAAACATTGGAGTCTGAGGTAGGGTGTCTAAGTCCAGTTTTGTGGAAGTTATCTGGGACCCCCCTCTAACACAGGGGATAAACACAAGGTCGTGTACGGAAAGGTAGCAGAGATAACCCCTCCAAAGCCGCACCAATCGCAATGGAGAACACATATAGAGGACTTGTTTTGGGATTCCGTTGTTTTCATTTGCCACGGGGCTTTGTGGGTATCAAATCCATTCAAGGTCCTTAGTTGTCTTCCAAACCATTTGATATCGATACCCTTGACAGGTTTCGGGCTCGATACCTTGCTCATTGTGGTCTACCCGACTTTCGACTGTATCCGCCTGGTGATTGTTCGCGTGCTGGAAACCTAGTTGCCAATCTTTGTTAGGGACATACAAAGGTGACTGCAGGGGTATACTACGGTACCTAGGACATAAATCGGGCCACACTTTGCAGAGTATACCCGGAGGGTTCTTCTGTGTTCAAGTTGCACTTGCATCGGTAAGTTGCTCTAGTGTTAGCTGTTGTAACTGTTCTTCGAATTAATTTAGTGTTTGATTGTCTTATCTTCTAGGGATTCTTTTGTAGTGGGTGGTACTTTTGAGCGTTTAGACTACCTTAGTGTGTCTTGGATCTTCTCACATAGTGGAGGATCCCGAGCTTCGCCGGTCACGAAGGTTGCTTGGCCTGCCACCGGTTACACTAGAGTCACCCCCACCATCATTAAGGCGTAAGCTAGACCAACAAGGGTCTTTTGAAGTGACCAGGTTACAAACCATTGTGCTTGAACAACCCTCGGAGGAATCGACTATTTTGGACCTTGAAGCAACTGCTCTTGGCTTGGTTGAAACCCCAACCACTGATTTCTTGGTACCTTTTATTGTACCAATTCAATTTTACGAGCGCCAGACAGTGCCGCACACAACAATGGAAACAAATGTTGTTACTCCTTCTGGGAATTCTTCAATTCCCACCATGGTTGTCACCACAGGAGAGTTGTCATCTCCTAATCTACCATCGTCATTCTGAGCCACCATGGTCTTGACCACAACTACTTCGCACAGTGGTCCGAACCCATATTTGGCGGTGACCACAACCCCTTTCACACCTAGTGCGATAAACTCTCTGTTCTCATACAATATGCCTAGTTCGAGTACAATTCCTGTACTTTCCTACTCCACTTTACAGAATTTGGGTCTAGGGGCAGGGAGCTCTAGCGCTCCTCTGCAAGTTCACATGAGGGGAACTCCTGTCCCTTTTAACTCTTTTCCTTACATAGGAGGTCATATCCCTCCTTCGTCCCCTTCACTCGGTGGCTCGCATCAACAATCCGTCGGGCAACCTACACAAAATAGTTTATTTGGAGTGAGGAGTTAAGGACCACCTTCACATAGTATGCCGGTAGGTTCGACACCTTTTTCTTGGAACAAAATGTTTGGTAACAACACCTTCTCGTTAGCTGCTTTCCCGACTGGGGGCAACCCCATTTTTGGACACTCTACTCCTAGGCAGGGTACTATTCCTGCATAGGGGGAAAACCTAGCAGAACCTTGGAATTCAGGGCAAGGATCCGTTCCCTCCTCCAGAATGCTGATCTGGGGTAATTCTTTCCAAAATCAACGGAACCCTGGACAAACTACTATGCCTATCCCCATGGGACTGGCATGGGGTAATCCTTCCCAAAGTCCTTCGAATACAATGCACGCCCAACAATCTATGTCCTATTTGGGAAATCAACCAATGATGTCTCCACATATGCAAGATCCTTATGCTGGCCAGGGCCATGGTTTCTACCAGAATCCGGGCCAACAACCAAACTTTTCCTGGGAACCTGGTGCCAGTCAAACTCCAGGACCCTTTTTCCCCGGTTATCAGCAACAACCCAAACTACCGTTCCTAGCAAATTTACACTTGCTAGATTTGACAAGGTTGTTGAATGACCCTATTTGTCACGATCCACGTTGGCCTCCTATGCCGACGAAGTTGCCTTCAAACATTCCAAAGTTTGAAGCCAATTCTAATGAAGATCTAGGAGATCATGTGACTACCTTTCATCTTTGGTGATCATCTAACTCATTGAAAGATGACTCCATACAGTTGCGATTGTTTCAATGTACTCTCATAGGGAGTGCCGCGAAATGGTACATTGAGCTCGATCACTCAAGATACTCTTCTTTTGGCAAATTGGTGATGGCTTTACTTAACCATTTCCAATTGCCTGTGAGATACGACGCTGGCACAAAGTTGCTCGCTAATTTCTTACAGACAATAGCGGACCATATCTCTG
The DNA here is from genome assembly GCA_900067695.1 of Picea abies. Taxonomy (NCBI): domain Eukaryota; kingdom Viridiplantae; phylum Streptophyta; class Pinopsida; order Pinales; family Pinaceae; genus Picea; species Picea abies. The sequence goes on along the minus strand of CBVK0101752804.1, from coordinate 19,659 downwards.
ATCACATCTGAGAATGGAGATGCCAAGAGAGTTTAATCAAAGTACCAGTCCCACCAGCATTCCCGCTTGAGCGGTTCCTTAAGTCTTTGGTCCCGCAGTTATCCAAAGACATCACGACATACAAAGTTTTCTCTGAAGAAGACGCCATAATGAGGGATCAATAGTTTGAGCTCATCTATTCTCATTCTAGTTTATTATACAACATCCTGCCAGATGTGCCACGTTCAATACTGGATAAAACTAGAAAGAGAGCTGGACCACATGCTGATGGTATTGTCGGTTCAGCAAAAACTAAGCCCACTGAGAAATTGACAAAGCAATTGCAACAATTATCCATACAACACATAGCGGCCAACCAAACTACTGCTTTGGTTGCTCCCCCTACCCAAATGTCGGAAGTACACATAGTGCAGTCGACTAACCCAAAGGCCACCCAACAGCCTGAAGGGAAGAAAAAACAATGAAAGAAGGGTAAGGGGGATAAAAAACCCAATGATAATGCTAGCGGGGACAACACTGAAAAAAGGAAGGTGAGGTATCCTTGCAACTTGTGTGCGGAAGACCACCCGACCCATCTATGTCCTCGACTTGCAGAGGCCCAAAAATTTGTCATGCAGCAATAGCAGGCGGTGTTGACAAACCCATTTCAACATGGGCAAAATCTAACTCAAGCCTCTACAAGTACGGAAGGGGGCAACCAAGAATCTGAACAACCCCTCATCTGCGAACGTATATACGGTTAGGGGTGATGCTTTCGTATCAACTAGAGCGCATGATTATAGTAAACCAAGCACTTCTGAGAAGGGTAAAGAAGCTGACCTCCCATCTCTTCCTCTATAGATTAAGAAGACATTGGGAGAAACAATGAAAAGCATTCCAAAAGGTGCATTTAAAAAATCTTCTCATAACCCAAATGCAAGGGCCACCCAGAACTACTCTGCGGTGGAAGATTTATCACAAACCCCTTGTGTGATGTCAGCTTTGGAGGTCCTTCAAAGCTGCCCTACTTAGAGGAAAGCCTTCTTAACCGCATTGGGTTCTACTGAGACTTGTAATCCGGGTACCATCATATAAGATACAAACAACTTAAAACATCATCTGCCTTACCACATAGCATTTCATATAGTAGTGGCTTACCCCACGAAAATTTTTACTCAGAATATCTTCTGCACTATGGTTGACGAGGGTGCCTCAACATGCATTATGTCGTTGGCATGTTGGAAGGCCATTGGCCAGCCTGTTTTGTCTCCATCACCTACTCTCCTCACTGATTTCGACGGTCGTTCATTCCGACCACATGGCATTGTTCCTTCTTTCCTCGTGTAGTTAGGAGGGAAGACCGTGTGTGTCGAAGTAGAGGTAGTCGATGCTCCCCTCGACTATAACCTCTTGTTAGGACAGACTTGGACTTATGCTATGCAAGCTGTGGTTGCTACAGTTTTCCAGCTCTTGTTTTTTCCACACGAGGGTTGGATAGTGACAATCGATCAATTGTCTTTCTCCAGACCTGACCCAGCTTTGGGGGCATCCACGGTCCCGCTAATTGATAATCCTCAACCAGGTGTCGTCAATGTAGGAGTTGGTTTGTGCCCATCCTTGATGGGTACTTTTGATTACCCACCTCCTCAAGGTGATATCAAATTTATATCTAATCACCATAAGGTTGATATTTTTCAAGTTTCGTCGTTCTACACGACTTACTTCGAGGATCCATGGATTCTTCCTTCCCCATCAGCCACGATGGATGAGACAGGGAACCTAGGCATGTCCATTCCCTTGTTTTTCACTAAAGTAGCGTACTCTTTAGTCCAGCAAGCTTCAGATAACACTGATTCGACTCTTGCACAAGAGTTATATCCACTTCTAGAGCCTATTTGGGCTCATGGTTCTCTCGCTAACGTCGATTCATTAGACTTAGTCTTTCCTTCTGATGAAGTAGTAATCGAAGCAATGACTAGTCCGGACAAACCTTGGGAAGATCTTCATCATAGATCATATTTTCTCCCAATGTTAAGCTGAATCGAAGTAGGAGAATTCACCATGACCATGACGGGAGATAAGCCGTGTCCTATTAATCTCTTAGCTACACATGAAATTTATGCTGAGGGAAATATGGCGACTATCGCTGAAACTATACCAATCAACATCTCCCGAAACCCTGGCATCATGGAGAACGTCTTCATCAGAGTGGATTGCTCCCCCGAAGAGATTCAAATCTACACAAATCTTTTCAAAGAATTCCACGACATTTTTGCCTAGTCTTATGAGGAAATGCCAGGTATTGATCCAAAAATAGTTGAACATGAAATCACAACGTATCTTGATGCCAAGCCTGTTAGATAGAAGCTTCGTCTAGTTAATCCCAAGAAAGCCATAGCCATCAAGATTGAGGTTGAGAAATTTCTAAAGGCAAGTTTTATCTATCCTATCCATTTGACTCAATGGGTGTCAAATCCTGTGCTGGTCAATAAAAAAAAATGCACGATTCGTGTATGTATCGATTTCCGTGATTTGAACAAGGCATGTCCCAAAGATAATTTTCCAACACCATTCATTGACCAGATCATTGATGAATGTGCTGGTTGCGAAGGCTTTTCTTTCATGGATGATTTTTTGGGATATAATCAAATCCAAATCAAACCCGAAGACCAACACAAAATGGAATTTATTTGTCCGTGGGGTACATTCGCATATCGTAAGATGCCTTTTGGTCTTAAAAATGTCGGAGTCACATTCCAGCGAGCCATGCATTTTTCCTTTCATGATCTCAAGCATATAGTTGAGGCCTATCTAGATGATCTAACATCACGATCTCGCAAGAGAATGGATCATCCCACACACCTTAGACTTATCTTTGAACGTTGTCACTAATTTAAGATTCGCTTAAATCCAAAAAAGTGCAACTTCTATGTAACATCAGGATGTTTGTTAGGTTTCATCATATCAACAACAGGGATCATGGTCGATCCTCTCAAGGTGGAGGAAATAATCTAGTCCCCCCCCCCACGCACAATCCTTCAACTTTAGAGTCTACAAGGCAAGGTGAAATTTTTAGGACGCTTCATTGCCAACTATGCCGAAATCACCAAGGGATTTATGCTCTTACTGAAGAAAGACATTCCTTTTTACTGGGACGAAGCCACTCAACGCTCTTTCAACACATTAAAACACGCCCTCACAACTGCACCTCTGCTACGACCACCTAACTATAACAAAGATTTCTTATTATATCTGGCTGTCGCAGAGTCAATCATTGGCATGGTTTTAGTTCAGGAAGATGATTTGTTCTCAGAATACATGATCTATTACCTGATCCGAGGCCTCGTAGGACCGAAACTCAATTATTCTCATATCGAAAAACTTGCATTGGCAGCAGTTCATGCTGTTCAATGGTTCCGTCATTATGTTCTATTTCGCAAGACCATCGCCATTGCTTTCGTGAATCCATTCTAGTGCATGTTGACACGATGGGTTATAGGCGGAAAAATTAGTAGATGGATAGTCATCCTCCAGGAATTTGACTTAGACTTCGTTTCAGCAAAGTCCAAAAAGTCATTAGTCTTCACAAAGCTTATTTTGGAACTTCCGGTTGAGTCAGGTGACGTTGTGCCTGAAGAATCGCCTATCTGGGGAGATATGTTTTTGATCACATCTTCAGATCCTTAGTACGGAGATATACTTATCTATCTCCAGACTTTGAAGTACCCCACTTCTGCTTCTCATGATGAGCGTCAACGTATACACCATCAGGCTAAGAATTATCTCATACTCAATGATACGTTGTATAGGAGAGGTGTAGACTTCATCTTATGTCGATGTCTCACACATGAAGAGGTAGTCATCGTGCTCAACGATTGCCATACTAAAGCTTGTGGCGGTCATTTTTCTGGGTTGGAAAAAACCCAAAATATTCTACGAGCAGGTTACTTCTGGCTGACACTTATCAAAGATTGTATAGAATTGGTCAAGAAGTGCCATCCATGCCAAGTCTTCTCTTGAAAGATGACGACACATCCCGCTCCTATGTTTCTTGTCATCACAATTGGTCCCTTCACCAAGTGGGGGATTGATTACACTGCTTGCAACCCCCCGTCAGCAAGGGGGCACCGCTATATAATCGTAGCTATAGACTACTTCACTAAGTGGGTCGAAGCTATGCCAATGTTTAAAGATGATGGAGAGACTGCAAATCTCTTTTTATTCAACCAGATCATAGCAAGGTTCAACGTCCCGAGAGAGATTGTTATTGACCATGGCAGTCACTTTCAAAACCAAATGATGACCGAATTAACATCAAAGCTTGGGTTACGACAAGAGCATTCATCAACCTACTACCCCCAAGCCAATGGTCAGGTGGAAGTTGTAAACAAAACTCTTAAGACTATCCTACAACGAACTATCAACTCAGCCAAGTCAAATTGGCATTTGATGTTATACTCGACCTTATGGGACTACTGAACATCTGTTAAGACTGCAACCGGTTTCTCACCTTTTCAACTCATTTATGTGTTGGAGGTAGTCTTGCCTATCAAATGTCAGATCCCATCTCTAAAATTGCCAGTACAATTATTGCCAGACACTTCTCCACTTGAAGAACAATTAGTACACCTTGAGTAGCTCAATGAGCAGTGTTGTGATGCGGCCCTGGATAATGAGGCTCACAAACATAAGGTCAAGTGTCAGTATGATAGGTCCATTCATCCTAATATTTTCTTTGAAGGTGACCTTTTCCTGGTCTATGACCAAGATAAGGACCCCCCTGGGGGCAGGAAAATTCAAACCCATGTGGTTCAGACCCTTCATTATAAAAAAGGTATTAAAAAAGGGTACTTATCATTTGGTTGATTTTGAAGGGAATTCTTTGGCGGAGCCTAGAAATGGGCTCTACCTCAAGAAGTATTACTCATAGGTAGGTCACTGTGGGTAACTTTTTGTAACATATGTATAGTCTTTGTACTATTACTTTTTAATTTCTTTTAAGTGTTATGGACGTTTCATTGATGTTATTTTTCGTCAATATGGCAGATGTCAAGTGATTCCGAGGTGTTCGTTGGGTTTGCAGACGGTGCTAGTCGGCACACTTGGAGGCTTGCCTCCATAGCTTGGGTAATCTTTACACCTTAGGGCTGGTTTTTATCTTTCGGAGGTATATGCTTAGGTGACACCACAAATAATGTCGCCGAGTATAGTGCAGTTATTGAGTTTCTTTGTGACACCTTGTCATTGGGTATCTCTCATCTCTGGGTCTATCTCGACGCTCAGCTGGTTGTGTCACAGCTAAACAAAGTATACCGGGTTCATGATCCAACCTTACACCAACGATTCCTTAGGGTACGGATCTTAGAATGAAACTTGGATTATATTACATATTTTCATGTTCCTAGGAGATTAAACCAAATTACAGATACTCTAGCTAATCAAATTTTAGATTGGCATCTTGCACACATATGAAAGAATATTGACATAAGCATGTAAATACATTTTTTCACACGTGATCCATAAGACACAAAAGATCAAAAACCATATATAACATCATAAAATAACCAGAGTACATAGATGGATGCAAGCGCCTAAAAAATGGGACTAATAACGAGTCACAGGGCTTATGCCCTCAAAAAATATATACAAACAAGTGATATTTTTTGGAAATTAATTAAAGGTTTACAAACGAGTGTTTGAGATATTTACTCATAGATTCTTGTGTTCAACTATTGTAGTTAGTGTTCTTAGTGTATGTAATTCTTTCTTTTTTATCATCAAATGTGTTCTTCTTCATTTGAATGAAAAATCATTGATGCAGAATTCATTTCAGTATGCTCTGTATCTGTCTTCTTTCAAATATCCATTTTTGAATCTGATAAGTTCATGCACAATTCATCTTAGATGGATGCTCTGTGTGGCTTTGAGTGTTTCCTTTTTCATCTGTCCATGCTTAAAAAGATTGTAAGTCTAGCAATAGTTGACTGTCTAGCCTATGATATTAAATTCTTTTCAACAAAGTTTTGAAAACCTGGAAATGATATCCCTTATGACTCCATGCCCAATGGGTTTTTCTCTCATCCCTACCAACCATTTCATAAGTTTTTTATCTATATAAAATATATCCCTTGTATTGATTGAACTAGTAGGAGAGAGCCCTCTATAGACTGGAAGGAGGCCATCTTCCAGTTTGAAAGTAGGATTTTGGTTACCTCTGAGATTTTATGTTACAACCAAGGAAATTTACAGAGTGATAACATTTTGGCATTTTTTTCCCTGGAGCGAAAGTGAAATCTTCCCCGGGAAAGAACAATAAATATTCAAGATTTGATTCCCAAGGGTAAACAAAGAATCTGGCACAAAATTTGGATGTGTACTTTTACCCTGGAGATTTCATTATCAAGATCAATTACAAAAAGGTGACCCCACTGGAAATCCTATCTCCCATGAAGATTCATACAAGGAATAATCCAGAACAAAATCCTCCAGAAGATGCTTTTGACCCTGAAAATCTTATTCTGAAAAGTTAGAAGATGTCATCTGAATCACATGCAATTTTCTTAAAAAGAACTTTTTCCTTTCCAAAAGATGAAGTAAGAAGTCTTGAAAATGTTCCTTTTGTTGTAAAATTTGAGAAATATTTTGTCAAAACCAAGTCCAAATCTGATTTATGTAAGACATTTTTTGATATTAATAAGTTTAAATATTTATTTCCTATTTCTCCTGGTGCCAGTTCCCCAAAAGCTTCAGTTTCAAGTCAAGTTTCAACTCCAAGACATAGTCCTATCAGAATCATGGCTACTAAGTTTTCCCCTCTTGTTCTCCCTGCTCAACTACATGACTTACCCCAAAACAATTATGAAATAATTAAAACATATAATGTAGAAGGAGATATCAAAACACAACAATATTTAGATAGATTTAATGATTTCATTGATTTAGAGGGAGTTGACTATGAAGATGATAAAATGAGATTGTTTGCACAAAGTTTTACTAGAGAAGTCAATAAATGGTTCAAGGTACTTGCAATAGGAAGTATTCCCGATTTTCTAGGTTTTGAAATAGTTTTCCTCAGAAAAAGGGAGGATAGGAAAAATCCATTACGACTCTTGACACAATATAACAGTCTAAAAAGAGATCATATTGAGATAATGAAAGAATTTTCTACTAGGTTAATGAAGGTGTACAATGCAATCCCAGACCAGGTTAAACCCCCTCTTGGAGCTTCCCAATTGCACTATTTTGATGCTTTCAATAGTGATTTTTATTTTTTGTTAAGAGAAAGGAGATCTACTAATTTGTAGTATATGATGAATGATGCTATAAAAGTAGAAGCTAATTTGATGGCATCTGGAAAAATAAAGAATAAATTTTAAATTGATAATAATAAAGTTAAAGAAGAAAATCACCCTTCATCCTCTAAATATTTAGATGCAAAGTTAGAAATGATGGTGAAAACTATGGAGAAATTAGTGGAAAGGCACCTCTGCCTCAGTTTGCGTGCCACTGCTCCTGCAATAATTGATGGAGAAATATCGAAAATCATGCCCTAGTCCGTACAAGTCCATATGGGCATGCTCAGACTCCTCTCTCGTGCTCTGTGTCCCGAAATATGACGGAGAGACCTCCTTTTATAAAAAAACATGGGAAGTTAAGCATTAAAGGATCCGTTGACACGCTGACAGTGGATGCTATATTAAGGCTTTGGTTGTTGGGGAGGTTCTAGGGTCGAACCCCACAGACTCCCGGTTCTTTTGGTAATTCATTAACAGTTGTGGAGGATCTGCTAAAATGGTGGAGCTGCTTCTATATTTGGTGGATCAATTACCACATCTGGTAGAATGTTGCTAGACTGGAGGAGATTGTGGTCATATGGACGCAATATGGAACCAAGGGCTGGGTTGAAGGCCTAGCCCTTTTCACTCCCATATGAAACCTTATAGAAACTTAAATTAAATATGTTCCATAGTATAAGAAAGGAACATGTATTGGTGTATTGGTTGGCATGGATTTGTAAGGCCTTTGGGCTAGAGAGGTCATGAGTTTGACTCTTGTGGAGTCATAAAACTTTTACACCTGCCAACCACTGGAGGGGTGCCACATGGTAGCCCATGACTGGGCCACGTGACACCATATAATTTGTCCACGAAACTGACACTTGTCATCACTCAATTCATCCACGTGTCTACCTTGCCATGTCATGCCATGCCAACTTAGTTGTACGAATGTGCCACATGTCACCCTTGTAGTGGTTCCACATGTCACCTTGACATTTTGACTTTTGACCAAGTTTGAACTGATCTTTGACTGCTTATATCTTTTGATCTGTAACTCTGTTTGACGAGCCATTTGAGCTGTTAGAAATCATGCAACGCGCTCTTCGTCATCATTCCATTTTCACTGAGTTTTGGGAACTCTGATTTTTTTCCCTTTTGCTGTTTGCTGAAGCCATTCTGAGCGTTTTAAGTTGCCTCTGTGCATTCTGAGTTTTTATTAGCCTTCTCTAGATTCTTTTTGGATCACATCATCATCACAACACTCTTCACCAACAACCACAGAGAAAAAATATCAAAGGAAGAAAACATACAAGGGGGGTGGGATAGTGAGGTTTGAACCCCAGGGTCTGTAATTGCTGGACTCAAATCCCATTTTCAGAGAATCTTTCCAAGCATTAGGATGCATTACCTTATGTGAAAATCTATAAGGAGGTCACATGGAGGTAGCTAAACAATTTTCCCTAAATTTTGACAGATTCAAAACAAAGGTTGGATCACTCGGAATTCAAGTCACAGAGAAGACAATTGCAACAACAATAGAGATGCACTTGGAAGTTGAGAGGTGGTTCAAGGGGATGCCTATGTATTCCTCCTACTGTAATGATGATATCGAGTCAGAATTTCAGAATGAAAACCTATCAAAAGGGGTGCCAAGGAGCTATATGTTATAACACCATGACCAGCTACTGAGAGTAATCCAGAGATACTTCACTTGTGAGGGGTGATTCAATAAGGTGTACCTATACCATATCAGACTACTCATGCACTTTACAAGTAAGAAATCTCTAAATCTTCCATACTATCTTTGTAGAAGAATGAGAAAAATGTCTTATAAAGTATAAGATAAATCTAAGAAAGTTAATCCTAGTCTGTTTCATTTTAGTCTCATCAAATTATTAGTCCTTGAGGAACTTAAGAAGACAAATAGGGAATGGAGTTATTTTTTGTCTACATCAGGATTTTGTGCAGAAACCACTAGTTCCCCACCATCAAAGGAAAGTATTCCTTCCACACGTGTTAAAGCAACTTCCAACAATTTAAAAAGAAAAAAAAGGAGATGAAAAATAACAACCTATTGTGATTGAAACCCCTAAGATTACTACCAAAAATTCTCTCAGCAAAGGATCCAAAAAAAGGGTAAAGAACCACTACAGGGTGCTGAGACAATTGTAAACATTGAAGAGATCCATGATAGTAAGGGAAGAAAACTAAAAGGAAAGGAGCTCCTTTTCACTCCCGAAACAACAAAAATGGAAACACCCAGGAAATCACTCACCAGGTCATCAACAAAGAAAATAACTCTTGCAGATGAGACATTCCCCTATCATGAAGTTGAGGATGTTGTGGAAGCCCAACCTCCACCAGGGAAAAAAGTGATATTTAGTCCATAAGTATTTGATAAAGAAAGACTTGGCAGACCTGTAACTAGATCATCAACGAGGAGGCAGATTGTAATATCCCTCGGTAGAGCCCCAATAGTAATTATGAATTGTAAACATGTTTGTTAAGCTGGTGATACGAGTTCTAATAAGATAGGAGGCTTATGCGATGATTAGGCTAGAGAGCCTAGGATGCTAAGGCCATGAGCCTGTTTTTTATATGTAATTATGCAAATCATTAATAAAAATTATACATCACTGCGTTTAGACCCTCCATGAATAAAGTGTTATGGGGGACTAAGCTCCACTAGGTGGGGAAGGGGCTAGGTGTCCAGGAATAGGGGCTAATATAGAGGGATTACCTCTAAAGGAACAATGTTATATTATTATTTCCTAGAAGCTAAGGTTTGATATAACTATGTTGTCCTAAGTTCCTAGGAGAAAGGGGGAGGAGTGTTCAGTGGAGCTCATGTAGATTCCGGGAGACATGTGTCAACCTGGGCACATGCATTTTTAAGTCGAAAAGTTAACTCGTTGTCGGATCTCATTCACAAGTCTCATGATTCTAAGGATGGTCACGATCCTTCACCATTCGGTCTGCACTCTCGCAAGGTTAGTCACACTGGAAGTCTGCCATACTCCCCACTGGTGCACGTGCCATTGTAGCCTGCAGATATTGGAGTTGTCCTGCGTATTTTCTGTGAAGCCCAATGCACCTGTATTGTGCCTGAGCCTATGTTGTGACTTAGAGGTTGGATGTTGCTGCCAATGTAGTTCCTTGGCTGAGCTTGGCTTGCTGCCATATCCCATGTCCTTACCCATTTTCTATTGTTGACACCACCCGTGTCCAATCGACTTAAGAGTTAAATTGAAGAAGCAGGTTGTCAGGCTTGTGAGAAACTCTCCCCAGGTGAGAGAGTTTGTTGGGAAGTGAGTTCTCCTAGAGGGTGTCCCATAGCAGCTACAATACTCTGAGACTTCTGGTCCAGCCTATTGTTGAAGCCTAAGGGAAAGGAGGTGTAGTAGTCGACGGACTTGTAATAGTGAAGGTGTACCCTCCTATGGTGGAACAAGCATGTGGGGAATGAGGGTCTGTGGATTGTGGGCATAAGTGGCTCCTAGGATACAATATCCTTCCTGTTTTTCTGTGTGAATTCCTTGTTGTCCTTGCCAATCCTAGAATTCCCTTGCCTGGTGGAGTTTAGTCATAGCTCAGGGATGACCCACTACCGAGCGTGATGAGCAATGTGGTCTATGGCTGGAGGGTTCATGGAAGGTCTACACACAGTTGGTTTACTTCAATTAAAATATAAGTACCCATTCCTATGTTCATTTACATGTTGTGTATTTGTACATGCTATATTGATGAGTATTGCCTGTATATGCTGTTATATTATGGGTTCTGCCTATGGTTACTGCATGTATGTTTTTACTGTTATTTCCACATTAGTTTGTGTATTAGAAGAATATGTTGTTTGTTTATGTTTATATTTATAAGAAGATGATAATTTTTATTTCTACGAGATATCATGGCCCGACCTAGGTGGTCGGGGAATGACAAAATGGTATAAGAGCAGAGAATTAAAGGATTCAAGCATTAGGTAGAGCTACCCAACATCGGTTGGTGATGGGGGACATTGAAAAATGGTATCAGAGCCAAGGTTTCAACACTGAGCCTGGATGGGCCATGTAAGTGGAAGTTGAAGAAAAATTTCCAAAAAGGAATTGTTGTCAAAATGGACAAAATTCAAGTTTAGAGCCCATGGTTTCAGCATTGAACTTTGATAGGCCAAGAATGAGGAATTTGGGAGTAAAAATTCCAAAGAGTTTTTATGTACATAGTGCCATAAGGGTGCTAAGAGAATGCTTGGACTATGTTCAGAGGCTCAGGAGTATAATAGTTTGACAATCCATGACAGACATGGTATTAGGTTGCAGAGTTAAATTGGGCCATTGGATTTGTTCGTAGGGAGACATATCACCCACAACCATCATATCGAGAGAATATGCACAGAGGTTAGGCACCAAAGTCCTTCAGACTTCACCCCTCTGGTTGTTTTAAATATATAAGTAGAGAAAACTGTTGAAGTCCTAAAATATAGAACCAATCTGAACTGTCTATTCCAAGGGATATGTGTCCAAAGATTAAGAAGGTTCAAAGTTTAGAAACTATGGAAGAATGGTTTGTGGTTGCACAAAAGGAAAGAAATCCCCGAAGTCCCGAAGCGCTAGGTATGACATGGAAAGATGACATCACCTAGGGTGAAGTGGACCTACCTAGGTTTGCCACGTGTCACCACCTTAATTGATGACAACTGTACTATGTGGACCCAGAAGGTTAATAAGTTCAGGAGTTCGATGTTCAAAATATTTGAGGGGTGAAAGTGTAAAATCTTTCGAAGTCCCAGAAATTTCAAAGTCCCTAAGTGATGTGACTTGCTGACATCACTAGGGATGATGTGGACACATGGGACGTGTGCCCAGTGTCAGTGAGTTAAGAACCTTTGTAAGATAGAAATTATAGTTAGAATGTGACATATGTCACCCACCTGATTGGGATACATGTCAACTTCATTTGTCCTGCCACATGATGGTTCGGGTGGTGGCACAAGGTAGTTAAACTTGACGAAGAAGTTAGCTAGATCAGTGCTGCATTAACTTTGGTCATGATCTATCAAGATCATTGGTTGGGAGGCATTACAGAGATCAAAGTTATGCGACAGATAATTCTACAGAGTGGTCCCGTAATCCAAACCATGGTTTCTCATAAAGGGTACGTGTCAGTGTGGGGAAAATTATAGAACGATCAACAGGTTACTCCAAAACTACCAACCCATGTCCCTGCAATTTGAAAAGTACCAAATTTGATGTGATGTTTTCAATATTTACTAGTTCAATCATGGAGACTGTGGGTCCCAATGGATGCGTGCCACTTGATCCCAAGGTCTGGAGACTTAGTACTCCAGAGGAATTGTGTTATAGTTGTGTTGATTCGAGAACTCCCAGAGGTCAGAGTTAATATCAACCATTTATCGGGAGAAGGTACATGGCAATCGATACCACAGTTCAGGGACTAGGCACTCTAGAAGGTTGGAGAGTATGAACAACCCAGAACTTTCGAAGCCAAAGTTTCAAAGCCCTGAAGCTCTCAAGGCTCTGGATAAGCACCTATCCAATAGAATTGGGTGACAAACCGTGGTCACATGCAAATTGATGGTTGAATACAAGGGACTAGCGCCCAAATACTGTGTTAAAGAAGGGGAAAGGGGTTAGGAAGGTAGCCCGTGGGTTTCGTCTGGTTCAAACTTGCATCAAAAGAGGTACTGAATACCTGGGAACTTTTAGATAGGGTCCAAAAAAGATCTAAGATCCATTATCTCAGAGAAAAGAGATCAACTACACAAATAATGCATAAGATAAAAAGCACAAGTCTTAAAGGATCATAGCTTTCTGCTCAAAGCTTAGAATTGATCAAGGAATCAGCCATTGTAAAGATCTAAGAAAGAGGATTCTAGGCGTTCATCCATAGTTGAGGATTGAATAGATTATATCACAGGAAGTCAGAGAGGATATTTTTGGTGACCATGAAAGGAAAAGTTGTGCATATAATGCCAAAATGGTATATCGTGGTTCTAGCTAACAAAAATTGTTGTACGTTCATTTTTAGATGTATTGGTTACATTTAAAAAAAATAAACAAAAAATGCTAGAGATGTCTACAGATCGAAGAAACTAGGACAAAGATGATTCTTCATTTGTATTGAAATATTTAAGAATTCATTGGACCAGATGTTGGGTTCAATAAGCAACATCGAAACCCCGAATGAAATTCTTGTTTGGGGAAGACAATCCAGATGACAATATTTGCACATCAAATTTGAATGCTAGGTTGAGAAAGCCATCTACGATACATGATAATGCATGAAGCATAAGTTCATATGGAGATGCAAAGAGTGGGAATAAGGAGGTTTTTATGGAATATGAAAGAGTTTGGAGACAAGATATGACATCTCTAAAGATCAGTTCTACAGATTGGAGGTATCACCTCCATTATTGCTAACAAAGTGCGTAGTGGAAGCATGGCATGAAGGTCATCAAATATGGCATGAAAAAAGTTTATTTTTCCAGTCAGGTTGAAAAGTCAAATGGGTCAAGTCAGGAGAAAATAATAATTCATCAAGATAATACCAGTGTTGATATGAAAGGTCATGGAAAGGATAAACCAAATTGCTTCAAGAAAGAAGTTGGTGTTAACTATCCAAGGCTACTTAGAGAACATGACTTGAAATATATGTTGGACAACTGAGAGGGGGGGGGGTGTGAATCAGTTGTTACTGTTCTTAAACAATTATTCTTATTTTAAACTCCTTACACATCATTTAATGACAATCACAATAATGCAGGGAAGTAAGCAATAGAACATTCAACATCAGTCACACATATGAGATACACAGAGACAGATATTTCCTGAGAAAACCCATACAGGGTAAAAACCTCTTCTTCTTTATATGATAAGTAATATTTACATTCTTTACATTATCATACATATGATCACCAACTCATAATGAGGCTACAACCTCTGTTTTGCAAGCTGCTACTTGCTGAGAGCACCAACTCTCTGGATTCTCTAACACCAACTAGAAGGAAGCACCGCCTCCCTATTTTTTTCTAGCACCAACTAGAAGGAAGCACCAACTCCCTAATTTATCTAGCACCAACTCCCTGGTTTCTCTAGCACCAACTAGAAGGAAGCTACAACTCCCTATGTTCAAGCACCCACTTGAACCTCTGAGGAAAAAAATCCTCCCTAGCACCTCCCTACCACCCTGAAATGTATCTTTGCTATTAAGACTTATTACAATGATATAAAGTTCTTCAATGGCTTACTGGTATCATCATTGTTCTGCTACACTGCGCTGCTCTATCTACATCAGTGTCTTCCACACACTACATGTGATTTCTGTTCTTTTTCCTTTTATGCTCTCTACGCCATGTCCCTTCAATGCACCATTCCCCTTCTGTGCATTTCTGCTGCTGTGCTCTGCCTCCTTCTTCACACCTCAATCACACCCAACAACAACAACACCTATCTCTTCTTTGTTATTCATTCTTATAGTCTCTGTGCTCCTTGTGCATGCAATATGCGCCAAGCTCCTGCATGCTCTCACCCTACCAATATTCTCCACATCGAGGTGTTTACTCGCACTTCACTCCGCCACAGCTTTTTTCCCTTCAACCTCAACCCCCCCTCTCTATACTGCATATCCTCCTCATGTACAATACTCTACCTCATCATCATTGTAACTCTTCAGCTTCTCTAGTGGTTCAACTCACGTGTCCAACATCAATGGGTGTTATGTTAAGATTTCTCAGCCTATCTGGTAGTTCAGACTCTTTGTCTTCTCTATCATGGTCGAGCTAATCCTCTCTGTTGCATTTACAGGCTTCAACACTCATCCATCTGTCAATCGCCTCTAAGAATAGTTGTAAATCACTAGAATATGCCCCGAGCCTCTTTATCTCCTCTAGCGATCATACTGAGGCCTCTTCAAGTCCTCTGGCATAAACCATCAGTCGTTTCTAGCAGTTACATTGTGAATTGAAATAGTAGCCCTTCGATCATATTCAAGTTCACCTACACCGTTGGATGGAGTTCATAGGGTCTTGCATTTAATTCACCGTTTCACATTTCAACATGTCAGGATTCTTGTCGTTAAGGTTTCTTTATGCTTCAAGTACTGATCCCCGAAACTCCGAAATTGAGCTTGGTGGCACTAGATCCTTCCTCCATCCTCCACTGATGTGACCAATGGATGTGACCACAGGTGTTATGGGATAAATACGTGAGTGCGGACACAAACCGATCTCCCTAGATCCACCCGGATCTAGAACAAAACAGGACAGAATAATACACTTTCCCTAGATCTAGATTATTGAATGAACCGAGAAATGAGAATCATGGATAAACCTTATGAATGATTTCCTTAGATCTCTGTTGTTCCAAGCTTTTCTCCAATGCTCTTGTCCCATCCAGATCACAACAGAACGAACCAATCGAAGTAAAGGCAAATTAATATATTCAATAACTAGTCTATACATATGATCAATGAGTTATGTAATAAAGTGACATCATCTTTATGGGAAAGGGACATATTACTGTATTGAATTAATTGAAACTGAAACTTACAACCTGAGCCTTGATGTCATAGGTCTCCTTTCGATGGCTCTTAGCTCTGACACACACACTTGCTCATGCATGAAGAAAATCAACCACTTGTGATGACTTTGCTGTTGTCTCTTGCTGCTGTAGCATCAGTCCTCCATACAGTCTTGCACTAATTCTATAATCAATCTCTAGCTAGCTTGCTGCTTGTTTGCTTAACCCTTTCCATGAGCAATCTCCTCAATATATAGGAGAAGATAGATTAGTTACTTAGATAGGGAATGATCCCAAGATATCTGGAATGCCAGCACCTAAATAACCATTCGAAAGCCAACTCACCCTTCTAGAAGATTCCCTTCTAGAAGGTTCGATATTTTTATCTTTTTCCCCTTTAAGAACATGTTCGCACCCTAACAATGAGTACAGTGCAAGAAGTTCACACCCTAGCTTAATGTAGCCTGCAAGAATCAGGAATTCTCGCAGGTGAATATATAAGTAGCCTGCGAACATTCTTCAAAAGCGTGAGTTCTGGAAAAAGACAATTGTAACTTTTCTCAGGAAAGTGTTCTTAGTAAAGAGCTTGATTTTCCATCATCATAACATCATCATGACATCATCACAATGACCAAATTTGTGGATAACAGAATGCCCCCCAAAGTCTGAGAGTGGAACCAGTGATAGTCGATAGACTTTGTAAGCTGCATGTGTGTGTCAAGAACCAAAAGAACATCTAATCAAAGACCTGCAAACATCCAAGCATCAGCTGAATATCATGTATATCAATTTCGAGGTAGGCATTCCCATACTCAGATCATAGACTGACGACATCATAAACCAAGGTCATGGCCACCAATCATACACTGTGGATCCATGCCATAGTTATATAGCACAACCACATGAATACACTGTGGATCTGTGCAACAAATTTTCAGTCAAGACGACATAGCCACGAAACATACACAGTGGATCTATGTGCCGCAAATTATGCATACTCCATCGCAACCTGGATCACAAAGACAATATCCAGGGTCTTCAATCTCGTCGCCCAAAGTACGAATCTGACCATGTGATTACATGTGTCGAAGTTGAACATGGTAGAAACCATTTGATTACCGATCATTGATGTATACCGTTAACAAGTGCGAGTGAAATCACCATTGATGTCAATGACTCCCAAGGTACTATAGTACAATCCATCGACTGTGAATAAATGAGTTGATGTAGAGCACTCGACGAAATCTCTCGATTAGGGGTCAATGATGTAAACCCACTGTCGAAAGCGAGAAACTTTCCATTGAGGCATGCAAGCTTCAAGGTCTAAATAATTTCTAAGTCTTGATTCCGGATAATGTGTTGAAGTTGACAGAACAAGACTCGTCACAGGAGGGCCTTGATGTATCCCCCATCAGTGACACGAAATGAGTAACAGAGTTTGAAAGTGAAACAGAGTATATGACAATTGGACTTTGGACACAGGGAAGGTCGACACAGAGTGAAAGTATAACTGTAAATGGCCGACTCAATAGAGGTTTGGACTGACAGCTCTTGAACATATGAATGACACGACCAATGATTTGGCAGCATTGACTCAAAGATGACACATGGAAAGACCTTGTTATTAAATCCACTGAGAGACAAATGGATTTCCCAAACCAGCTTCAAATGATGAATAGGGGGTGTCATGTTCAAGAGCGACACTTACTTCCAATTAACACAAAGATGAAACATATCCCTTTCCCAAATTTTCCCCCACCATTTCTGGCAATTACCTCTTTATTTTTACGCAAGCTTGAAGAGGATCACATATGCTTGTTGATATAAGCTCATCCTTCGGACTAGTCCCTCGGAGTATTTTTAACGAACCCTAGGAAGGAGTGGTTCGGTCCCATCATGGGTCAGTCAATGTTTTTTTAACGAGTCCAGAGATAGAAAAATCGAAGGTTTTTCAAGATTATAGAGTTGGGAAAAACACTTTTAAAAGAGAACTCTCTCAGTTCCTTTTTCGTACAGTAGTCCAATGAGACTGAAAAAGGGTTAAACTATCACTCGAAGGACGCATAATTCAAATACTTTAATGAGCATGAAAATAGCAAGATCACTCGACAATCTTTTCATGTTTAGAGAGTCTGAAAAGAGCTTAAAGTTAACTCTAGGGGGGTTCCTTTTTCGTGTAACCACAACGAGCTCAGAAAAGAGATAAAACAACACTCGATCACGTTCTTATATTTTTGACAAGCACAAGAACAGATAAAAGGCGCTTGAGGTTTTATATCAAAACCATAGGAAATAAACAAAATCACACCACACCGCAAAAGTTTTTGTCCATAATCATCTGCATTGGGTACCTGCAAGTCATTTTACTCACTTCCATATTAGTAATTAGGGTTAAATAACGAATAAACATGAAAAAACCCACTTTTATCATGGTAAAAAGTAAATAAAATAAATTCACAATACATTTTACCATATTATTTTACCCTTTTACCATTTGAGTGCAAAAAACCTCCATTTTACCTTCTACCTTCATCGTCGATTTTCGGGAGCTTCGAGCCATCATTCCTCGAGCTGTCAGTGGTGTTTTGGTAAGCTCTCCATTCTCTATTTTTTCATGGTTCAAATTCATGATTTCATTGGTTAGATTTCAAGTTTTAAGTCCATTTTTCAAACCCTATGCGTGTAGAAGGATTCTTGCAGGCTTCCCATACGGGGCCTGCGAGAATGCTTCATTCTCACAGGTGGGCCTAAGGCAGCATGCGAGAAGTTCGCACTGTGTGCCATAGGCCACCTAGGAACAACGCAAAGTTTAAAATTTTATACAACGTTTAGCCAAAAGAAAGAACTTTCCTCATGTTTAAGATTATTAACTATCTTCATATGTTTCCCATGCAGGTTTATAACCATCATAATGGTGCTCGAATGGAGAGAACGGGAACACGAGGACAATAATGCAACCACCAAAAATCACCCTTCGACCCTTGCTGCCTTAAGAGATTGCGGTCTCTTGAATTATTTCCGCATACTGGGCATGAGAGCCCAAGTTCGATTGCTAGAACACTTATTCCGGATGTGGGATCCAGATCAGTAGGTTTTTAATGTCGGAGCTCACACATTGACTATCGACATTGAGGACATCTATTTCTTGACTGGGCTATCCAGGCGAGGGTCCTATGTCAGTTTGAATGGTAGCCGAAGGGGTGGTTTAAAAATGAGTGAGTATTGCCGGGAGTACTGCGTGCCTGAGGCTGAACAACAAAAAGGAAAAGTGGCCATTTGGGGAGTGACTGATATAACTCTCTATACCATTCTCTTCACTATCGCTCGGATGGAAGGAAGTGCTGCCCCACATATGGATCTGCAGAGCTATTTTCAGTATGCCATCGAGTGTACTGAGCCCCGGGTCTTCAACTGGGCTGACACAGTTTTACGCAGTCTCAAAAAACAACTGACCAAATGCAGGCATGGAGATCTAAAACAGTTTGGTTATGGATCATTGCTGGTGTCCTTCTTCTGTGAGAGGGTCCCAGTGCTTAGACTTTAGGCTGAGTGGCACTTTCCGGGTCCTAGGGATCCACGGATGTTACGATGGTGTCAACTCATGGCTAGACATGTGGCAGGACCGATCGTCAGGTATGACGATCTCTTCTTCGACTGGATTCAAGGCCAGGTGCTGATGGTAGAAGATTATGCATACACTGGCTTGGATTTTCGTGGCAATCCTGACCTTGCACTTCTTGAAGACGCACAGTGGGGAGACATCGGTAAGAAGTACACAAATTTTTTTAAGTTTTTTAAATGTTTTTGGATTTTAAACATATTTAAATGTGTGAGATCGGAAGAGCGGTTCAGCAGGAATGCCGAGACCG
>CBVK0101752802.1:0-23632 GCA_900067695.1 Picea abies | reverse complement strand
GATTATAGACATTTACAAATCTGGTTGAAAAATCCTGCACTGTTTCGTTAGGTGACCTACTCATGTTGTTTTACTGAGTCAACAACTGAAGGGGGTTTTTATTATCGCCCCACTTTGCAATAAAACTAGTTTCAAAGGCCTCAAAATTTATGATACTAGCTTCTAGGAGAGCTCTCTCCTACAAGACTTTGTGAAAGAAACCTCATTTTTTCATCCTCAAAATATACTTCTTCTAAGTCTATAAAATCATTGAAACTGTCTAGATGTTTATGGGCTAACACACTCCCTTCAACATAATACAATTTGATCCTTAGATTATACTCCAAGATCAAATCATGTAACTGAGCAGGGAGTACAAGAGGGGCAAACCTAGTTGCCATGGCTGTTGTGAGGACTTGAAGTGGTTGTTGGTTTTGAGTGTGGATCACAAGAGGTTTGGTAGAGGTAGCTAAAATTAAATCTTGGAACCTCTTCTCATCAAATATGACCTCGTTCAAACAAGATTCAGATTTAGTTCTGAACAGAGTTTGCTCAAATTTCACATCAAACTCAAGATCTTCAATGCTTGTTACTCCATCTTTGGGAAAGGATAAATATCTATCTAAATGAAAAGCTGGGCTTATTGTCCTTTCTTTTCTTTTGTGTAAAAGTTTCTCAGGATCAAACACAGGGATTGTAGATTCTGGGTCTAGGTTTCTCCTGGTGTGAATTCTCTTGGGAGCTAGGATTTCTAGCTCAAACTACTTGGTGCTACTAGTCTCTTAGTAATGGATTCACCAGGGTAAAAATAGTCTCAGCCAATAAGGTGTTTGATTCACTGTCACCCTCAGGAATCAAATCTGAAGCTTTAAGTCGTTCTTTTCCCAAGGAAGATTTTACTTTCGATCCTTGGAAGTGGCGCCAAAATGTTAACACTCTGTAAATTTGTTCGACTGATAAAAAAATGATAGAGGTAACCTACAAACCAACTTTAGAGCTGGGTACTAGCCTTCTCAGCTCAGAGAGGTCTCCCTCGTGTCACTTGATGTTTCTTTGGTGATCAATGGCTAGATTTAGTTTGTTTTGGGTTTTTTTTATAAATTTGTTGGCAAGGAAGAGGAGGGACACTTAGGGATATGGAGTAAAAATTCTAAAATTGAATGAAAACAATGACTGGCCTCTAGAACTCTCCAAAGGATAAAGGCTAAGTGAGGTGATGAATCTGAGTTATAAATTTTAGTTTGCATAGTGTAGGAAGGAAAATAAAACAAGTAACTGGATCAGAGCATTAATGAAATGAATTCTTAATTAGTTATGAAGAATTACACATAGTTTAAATTTCTTAAGCCAAGAGCATCACAAGATGAATTTTGAGCTTTTAAACTATCCAATTTAAATAGAAGAAAGTGAAAATGGATTTAAAGAACACAGGAAATACATACAATGAGAGAAGACAAAACTCATATCACCATTTTGCATATGTATTCAATTCAGCTCCAGAAAATTACAATTTAGTTCAAAACAACTAAGGAGCTGCCCTTACAATTCTGCCAACATTAATAATTTCAGAACTTCTAATATTTATACAATTTGAGTTCCTTTCAATTTGAAACCAATTACAATAGATGAACTGAAACTTTTCAACCTCTTACCATTTGTCCTGCTTTGGTCCTCTATTTGATTTGCCAATTTGGTGACACTTGGGCACTATTTTCTGGTTCATGGGAATCTGCACTTTGTTTTTCCCATCCACACTATATCATTCCACTACAAATCAGAAGGAATTTCATGGTCCAGCATCTCTTTAATTAGGATCTCCAAGTCAATGCAAGAGGCATACGTCATGACTGGGAGTCCAATCTTTACTGTCTTGAATTGATTCAAGATCTCAAAATCTGTGATCAAATATTCCACCAGGGTTGGTCCTTTTAAGTTCTCCTCCAGGATTTCAAACTTGGAATGATCCATTCTGCATTGGGCGAGGCAAGAGTTGTATTCCTCCTGATCATAAAATTTTCCTTTTCTATCCCAACATGTTGGGATGCCTTTGATGAACAACTCTTAAAATAGATCTTTGAATTCCTGTATACTCTGCTCCATCTGTATGGCCTTGGTCTGGACTGATTTTAGCAAGTTATGCTTGGCAATGACCCTCCTAGCCCAAATGATCAATTTAGTCCTATCTTTGACCCCAATGGTATGAAGTTCTATAGTAGGGATGGAATTCAACAGGTCTATATCATTTTGGGCCCACTATGAGGGTTTCTTTGCTAGTTTCTCATTTACAACAGTGCACCTGCTTTTGGCTATGATGGCCATACTATATTTGTCATTGATGAAGTTCAAGTACACTTTGAACTTGCCAGCTTCAGTGGCGATAGAATCTAAGATGATGTGTTTGGCTCCCTACAACAGTCCTTTTCCTCTCAACCTTGTCTTTAGCTTGTCTAATATTTCCTACAAAACTTGATTCTCTTTGTGGAACTGAGCCATCATCTCATCTTTTGTTCTCATTTCTTGATTCAACTTCTCTATATCTCCTTTTAGACCTTTGATTTCTCCCACCTTCATGCTAACTTGGGACATATCTTGGACAAGTCCTTCAGTGTTCGATCCATCTTCTACAGTAGAAGGTACAATTACATCCATGTTTGGTACTTTTGTTTGCCCTTGTGACCAGTTCACTTTTTCTTTCTCGAGATATAATACCTTGGCCTTGTAATTCAATGGCTCTTGATGAAATGCCTCCTTATCCTGTTCTAGAGAAACCAATTATGCTATTTGTGGATGCTCTATGGCATAAATTTTTAGTTTTTTCTTCAAGCTTTGAAATAGCTTGTCTTTTTGTTCCAAGGAGGATCTCACTCCCTGAGGGCCTTCATATTATAGCCTCTTGACTTGAGTTTTCCAAGCTTTGCTAGATTCATTTTCTTGCCTCAAGTTCCCTTCCAACTTAATTGCATAAGTTGACATCTTTGAATTCTTCAAGCTTAGACCCAAGTAATCTGAATACAACATGTCACTGGTATTCCTATGGAATTTAACTTTTTTAGGAGCACTGATGTTCTCATATTTCATCTTGATCTCAAACACTTTATCCTCATTTGCAACTGTTATATTGCATGTCTTCTTCTCTACATCTCTCACTATGAACAGAGAAGATTTATGATGAGATATATTTTCTACCTTAGGGATTAACTCCCTCATTTCATTCATATCCAAGTTTCCTTTCTCAGAATATTTCTTTGCCAAATCTTCTTTAGATTGATAGGCTTCTCCAGCTACCTTATCAAAGATTTTCCTTTTGTTTTTGAACGTTCTTGAGGTTCCCTCACTTTGGAGCTTGCTCCCTTTCCCAAATTATACATTGTTGATGCCACTCTCCACCATATCCATATTTACCTATTCTTTAGGATCTTCCTTTTCTAGATCCACTATCTGTGGGGATTGTGTGATATTCATCTTTTTAGGGACAGTCTGTTGACTGTTGGTGCCTAGGGCCTCTGACCTGCTCCTTTTGTTGTAAACACTTATATTGGGAACTTTAACTATCATTTTCTGAGGAGTATGTTGTATTTTATTTTTTTGCAGGTTAGTCTCCACTTGTTGTGTTTGAGCTGGCTATAATATTGCTTCCATATCAACACAGACATCTAGATTTTCTAATTTGTCAGATCCCTCAACATGTTCATGCTCATAGGAGGCCTATTTGTTTATCAGTCTTCTCTTGGATATGATCTGATGTGGAACATATCTTCTTCACTATAGCTGTGAAAATCCAAACTCCTTGAACTTGGCCTGGATCTGAGATAAGCATGATCTAGTTTTTACAATGAAGAGTCCAATAATGAAATGGAATTTGAGGTTGGATGCCTTCTGTAGTTTCAGGAAGTTCTTTGTCTCTTATATGATTCTTCACCTCATGAACTTCAGGGAAAAGACTCTGGGTGTTAGAAAAATAGGTAGAAGATAGGAGGATTCATGAAAACCAGAAACCCATATCATTGTTGAATGCATGAACAACACCCAGTACCCCACTCTATTTTCTGGATTTGGTTGTAAATAAATCCTCATGTCATGTAGGACTCTTGGCAGGCTAGTGTTGAATATCAGGCTGTAAAATTTGGACATGACCTTGTTGATAAAGATGAGCATTGCGATTATTTTACATTTAGTTGATATGAATGGTTCTTCAGGGAAATCTCTCTTGTTTATCTCTAGGAAAGTATTCAAGAAGTATGTGTAATACCTAAAATGACTTAGTGACTAAAAATTCACTAGTTTCTTGTGGATATTATCAGGTATGAATCTATCAAAGCTAATGAGAAATGACTGACTGGACTCTGACTGGAAAAATGCTAAGAAAAAACCTAACATGACCTCAATCACATACTTGTCATTATCTAGACCTAAAATCTAACTCAGTATGGAACAGACCCATTGGACTTCAATAACCATGATATTTACACTCATTGGCATGGACAAACTCTCGAAAATATGTTCTGGTTTGACAATTGTTTGCAACAATAGGTTTTTGACTTCAGAGGGACATTCCCTGTAAACCATTATTATATTTTATTGTTCAAATGGTTAAGACACTGCAAAGGGGGACTCTGGTATGCCAATGGCATATCGAATTGACAAACTATCTACTCTACACAGGACCTCAGACCCTAGTTTATTTAAGACAACTTTTTCTTCCTGTGAATATTGCTTTACTCACCAACCTATGAATTCAGGGAAGGGGAAATCGACCTTGAAAACATAAGGGACTATGGTGGCCTGGACTACTTCAAGGAAGGGTATCTGTTTCCCTATATTATCTGACAGATTATCTTTGGAGACGGAGACGGGCGAGACAATTATTTCAGTGTTGAACAAATCTAAATCTCTGTCAATTAGGCCTTCTTTGTTTGACGTGAGATATTGTTCTGATACTGACATAATTATAGGGTCCATGGTGGTGATTAAAAATACCTATGAGTGAGAAGAAAATGTGTGAGTTTGGCATACTATTGAGCTTTAGTTTGAATGGAGTAGTTGCGCCAATCTTCCAACGTTCTAGTAATTTGAAAAATAATAAACTAACAAGTACCCCCCTTTATATAATTTCCAATTTTGGAGATGATGGGAACTAGTTTGGGGAAACCTGCTTATTGCCCTGAAATGCACCTAGTGGTGCCACGTGTTCCCAAGATGAAACCATGGTTTACTTTTTGTCCCATGTTTGAGAATTATCCTCTACGCACGTTCTCCCCCCAAAATGATCCCCGACCATTCATATTCAGCTCCCGCGATCTGTGACACATCGGGTCACATCAAATCTGCATTTCTGCTAGCTTTAGCCTCCTCCCACTAGATTTGGCCTTGTCCTCTATTTTATCATGCTACCACATCAGTTTAACACCTCGCTAAGTTTTTAAAAACCATATTTCCCACATAAATTTGTTATGGTGATAACAGCTACAACGAAATATTTTCCTTCCATGAATTGTTTTAGATGCCTCTATTGTTCAGGGACAACAACCATGTCCAAAAGGGTGGCATATGATTTGATGTTTTCCAACTGATTCAGAATATTGTATTTGGAAGAGGGGAGAGGGGAGGTATTTCCTTGACTGTCAAGAACCTTAGGAACCTGAATAGTAGCAGTTGGTGAGAATGAGCTCGATCTAGAAGAATTACGAGGAGGATCATATTTTCTTTTGGGAGCATAGGATTTGTTCCTAGTATTAATTATCGTGACATCTTATGGTTCTACAAAATCTAGGACAATGATGCTAGTTTCTGGTCTTTTACTAAATATCTTATCTCTGGAACTCTTCTTTACCTCACATGTGGTTTCCTCGTGGTGTTCCTCGCAAAAGTTACACCAACTCCGAGGCATGATAGTTCTATGCTGAAAATTATTTTCATTTGGATTTCTAAAGGGGGGTATAGAAGAGGATGAAGCTCTGGGGGTGAGAGGGGAGACATTTCCCTTTAGCTCATATGATATCATATGATTATTCATGTCTTGTACTAGCTATAAGAGGGTGTACATGTCTATTTGTTTAACTGATTCTCCTTGAGGAAGACCTTTTCTTTCGAGCTTTTCTTCATACTCTAAACATGTATGCAGAGAAGAACTAAGGTTATCAATGGATTTTTCCTCAAGCCTATGATGGTAGGGGGATGGTAATGCATTATAATAATGCATGAAATCGGATTGGTTCTTAGATCAAATGAGTTCATAGATTTGATTGTATAACTTGATGAAATGCAAGTTGAAGGACTCGATGGTCTCACCATCCTTATAGGCAATGTTATTGTACTCCCATAACTTCTTAGTTGGGCTTTTAGATTGCCCATAGTTGGATTTGAACCAATATACTAACTCCTCCCAAGTAGACAAAATATTAGGAGGAAGGTCAAATAAATTGGTTGCAACCTTTCCTTCCAAGGAATTGACAAATAAGCACATGCAAGTATCGTTGTCATTGGATCCTATGTTGTGACAGGCATTAGAAAATTACACCAGGTATTCATTTGTAGTGGAAATGTTATTTCCCAAAAACCTAGGAGGATGCTCTTTGAATTTAGGAAGTGGACAAGTAGTAGGTGTTAGGTTAAGGGGAGAGGAAACATGCCATGGTGTGGTTGTAGCATCTTCTTCAAATTGAAAAATCCCATACTTTTTAATGACTTTGGTGGGGTTCATGGTAGATTGGACAGGGACATGGTGACTATATAAGCTACCAATCATTGATGAAGCTGAAGAATAAGAGGAGGAATCACTTCCAGTGCCATCGGAGCCACCACTAGATGCCATCTTGTGGATGATAGGTAAGGGAGAGAAATAAGAACTGGATGAATCAGACAAGGTTCTTCTTAGAGCACTTTGTTGGGTTGATAAAACAACATTCCTTATTCCTATTTCAGCAATAATATTAATTTCAGGTGATAAGCCTCTTCTTCTCGTAGAAACAGGAGGGTCTAAGGATATGAAAGGAAGGTGAAAGTTGAAGGAAAAAGAAGGTTATCATTGATTTATATCTTTTCTACATCTAGCTTCCCAACGTTCTTGGGCACTTATGTCTTTTTCAATTGCTTCCCATGAATGATTAAGCTTAGCCCAAGTATTATCAGTGTCTAAAATGGTGTTAAACAAATTCAAAGCAATGTTGGTCTGATCTTGAAGACTGGGCTCAATATTGGGCTGCCTTGCAATAGGTACAGTCATTAAGAAATGAAACAGTCAAAGAATCAATACAGAAAAATAGATGTCTTTGATGATAATCAAGCATAAAAATCAACCATAGAGATATTGAATATCTCCTCAGTATGGTTGGAAAAATAAATGTTGAGGAGAAGATATGAAATGATCTTACTCAAGCATTTTCAGATCTTACTTGGCTAAAGAAAGATAGATGGGAATATCACCCTATGTTTATAGCCATCAAAATTTGTTTCCTAATCCACAAGGATTGATTATGAGTGCTTAGACTGATGTTTTTATAAATGAAAGTTTGCTAAAAAAATCAATATTTATTTAATTTTCTGAATATAACAGATGTTGAAATAAATATAGAGACATAAGTAAAAATACCAAGTCAAAAATCAACACAAATGAGACATAAAGCAATCGTTTGTTTCATTCCAATTTATCAAAAAAAATGTTCTCTTCAAAAAATTCCCTGAGGAAGTTTGGACCAAAGTCAAACTTAGATGTCCCCGATGAAAACCATACAAAAGGACTCCCAAAAAAAAGTAAAAAACTGAACTTTAAAATTTGGATCAAATTTCCACAGATTGATGCCCACTTGACTCTGCACAATACTCTTTATCAATCATGAAATTTAATTCACAAATAGACAAGTCTACACAGACTATCAAAGATAGATCAACAACTCTGAAAAACAAGTGTCTGAATGATGTAATTCAGCCCTGAATCTTGTTGTCTACAATAGGACTCTTTGATCATAAAAGAGAATTAGTCTTTCAATGGATTAAACAATGAATGAAAACTAAATTGTCTCAATAAAATTCAATTGCCTTAGTATACTTCTCCTTCTATTCTCCTCTTGTTTGTCCTTTTCCTTTTTCCTTTAAGAAATTGGAATTAGTTGAAGTAGTTGAACTACTTCTTTAGTTAAGTTAACCAAAACCCAACCAATGTTTTAGTTAAGGGGGAAAAGTAATAAATCATAATAAGGGTTTTAATAAATAATAACTAGTAGGTGGGACCCCTTGTGACTCCCTTTAGTTTTTTAACAAGCATAACACAACTAGTTAATCAATCAAACACATCCCTCTTTGTGGCTCCCATCATTACTCTAATAATTTGACAATTTATAGAAATGATAATTGAAATTATTTCCCAAAATATATTATCGATATATCCAAAAATAGTGTGTTGTCCAAAATTTCAGAAGTCAACTGTTCTCAATAATGAATAAATAAAAACACTTAAAACCCATATTTTCCACTCTGGGAGGCAATCTTTCCCTTGTTTTTTCTATCACCCTTTGATATCTCTGAATTTTCCTTAGGTTGTGTGGGGCCTTTAGGCCTAATCTCACTAATAACATGAGAACAATAATCTCTCAAATGCATGCAGGAGGACACAGATTTGGCAGAGTAATTTGACGGTGAGGAGGGGGAAACAACGACTTTTACTTTGTTAGGGGCATGGTGGGCCTCGGTTTTTAAACTTTTTCTTGCATGGGAAGACTGTACTGGTGAGTAGACAGGGGAATATTGGACAATTTCATTATCAGGTGGAAGATCAAGTAGAGACAAGTTAGGCCATCCACAATGTTGGTAGATTGTCAGGTGGAAGATCTCTTTCCATCCATCGTTTTCAGGAACTTCAAGTTGTAGTGAGACATGAGGGGGAACTGGGATAACAAGGACATGTCGGGCTTGGAAGGGAGGCCTTTCTGGCCTAGGTTGGACCACTCCTTTCCCAATCTAGTTAAAAAATCTAGCTTGGAATAGTTGGCCCAACTCTTGCAAGTCTGCATCAAAATGTATAGAGAACCTTGGTCGTCTAGGGCCCCTGTTCCAATTTCCTCTTCCTCTTTTACCCTGACCATGGCTACCTTTGTTGTGAAAGCTCATTCCTACATGCATTATTGATTAGCAAATATATTCTTCAACAACCATACATGACATCTCTTTTAAATATGAAACAAAGTTTGGCTCAACAATACATTAGACTCAATTACAATCAAAATGGATCAAGTCTTAAAAATCTAGACGTATCGGAACATAGAATCATCTTAGTGAGAAAACCCTAGCACTTGGCCCATGCGAGCCATCGACTGATCGCTACAATACTAGCTGCAACCACGAAACCCTACAATTTCAGTGCAAACAAGTGTCAGCTCTGGTCCGCAGCCATGGGCGCTAAAGAGGGGGGGAAACCCCCCTCATACAGTAATATAACAATGAATGACAGATCTGGGACGCAGGAAAAACGACCATCATTCGAGCCACCGCAACAAATCCGGGAGTAGTTACTTGCCAAAGAGTAGGGCCTTAGACAGGAAATGGAAACGGAAGCTAGCACGTCTAACTCCAGAGCACCCCACAGGTGGGAACCCAGGAAATGCATCCCGCAACTGGAAAAAGTGCCCAGATATCACATAAGCTCAGCCAGGGTGGGTGAACACACACAGTTCATGCAAGAACATGCCCTCATTGGCAAATTTTTGGGACTCTGGCCATCAGAAAAGGATCTGAACAAATGGATCAAACATTGGTGGAATCCCAAAGGAGATTATGAAGTCCAGCTCAGCTCAAAAGGCTTCTTCACCATCATACTATACAATCTAGAAGACAAAGACTGCATCTTTGAAAATGGCCCTTACTTCTTCAACTCAGTAGGGCTATTCCTAAGGTATTGGACAGAATGCTTCAGCCCAGAAAAGGAGGACTTCACAATGGCACCCGTCTGGATCCGCCTCTACTCCCTCCCGCAAGAGTTCTGGCTGGAGGAGATCCTCATGGGAATAGGAAATACCATTGTTCAATACGTGAAAGCCTCTGAGGACACAAAGTAGTGCAAGTACACCTCATATGCCCATATATGCATCTACATGAACATAGCCAAAGCCCTACCAGGGGCGGTAATACTGGAGTACCAGGATGAGGACTGGTCGCAAACCCTTGACTACGAGCACATCCCGTTCAGGTGTAGAAAGTGTCACGAACATGGCCATCTGTTTTGGGATTTCCCCTTAAATTAGCAAGCTCCCAAGGTCAGTCAGAATCTGTAGAAAGATGGCTTCACTACAATCCAGACAAGGAAGAAAAATCCCATTCGAAAACAAACAGCTAATCCCAGACCCCGGATCTAGACCAAGAACGCTTACGACATTCTAGGCCAGCTACTTGAGGAGGAGGAGGTCCAGGACCCCCATGTTGGCTCACAAAAAGGCAAAGCCCAGAACACTGCCACCCCTCCCTATGAACCGATTAAAGAAACTAATGTAGAAGAAACAGGGGATGCAGATGGAGATACCCACATGCAAATGAACGCCCAAGACTTAGTTGGCATCGATCTGGAGAAACTGGAGGAAGCCCTAGATCAGAAAGACCTGCAAGGACTTCTAGAGGAATAACTTAGAAAGGTACACAAAATATTCCTTGACTCAATAGCAGGATCCACAGTGTGCCTTGGCATTGCAATAGAATCAAGCTCTGGCTCCAAAAAAACACCACGCGAAAACAAAAGAAGATGAAGGAAACCAGTACATCAGTTGATCAAAGAAGCTGGACACCTAATGATCAACTCAGGATAGATACAGAAGCTCTCGGAGGGATACCTCCACCCACACCCCTCCTCTTAATGATGAAGATCATCACCCGGAACATTAGAGGGCTCAATGGAAGATCCAAGCAAAGGATCCTCAAAGACTGCATCAAGGAGGAAACCCCAAACATTCTAATGTTGCAGGAAACTAAATGCGTAGGAATGGAAGCTGAGACCATATTACAACGTATATGGAAAGGTTTCCACTACATCTATACGGACTCCGTAGGAGCAGCGGGAGGTCTAGCAATATTGTGGAACCCTACCCACACGATCCTTAGCAGACCCTTTTCCATAGCAGGCACCTTGTCAGCCCATTTTGAAATAATAGGCTCAAATCAGAAGGGGACCATCACCAATGTATACGGCCCACAAGGACAACCAGAAAAAAACAAATTTTTGGAAAAGCTGGCCCAAGTCAAAGGACTGACGAACATGCCCAACTGGATCCTAGGAGGTGACTTTAATATGATCATGTCACTGGAGGAAAAAATAGGAGGAAGCAAACGACTAGAGCAAGACAGTGGTAAGTTCAAAACCCTCCCTGAACAGTTAAATCTAGTAGGCATAGAGAATAACAATGGTACTTTCACCTGGTCTAATCGCAGATCCAGTAGTCAACATATAGCATGCAGACTCGATCGCTTTCTCGTAACAAAACATTTGATTGAGAGAGATCTCTGCATAGAAAGCTTGATCCTTCCCAAAACTAGTTTTGATCATTGGCCGATCGCCCTCCAAATAGCCATAGAAGCAACACCAAAATTTAAACCCTTCAGATTTGAAAAATTCTGGCTCACACACCCAGATTTCCATCAATTGGCACAAATATGGTGGAATCAATGCGAGATAGATGAGGGCACCAAGATGTACAGATTCCAACAAAGGCTTAAAAACTTCAAGAAAAGGCTCAAACACTGGAACACGAACACCTTCGGCAACATCCTCCAAGCCATCAAAGACGCAGAGAACAGGCTAGCCGAGATACAAAAGATATTTATATCAGGGGACCGCACTACCGAGCTCATGGTGGAAGAGGAGCAACTACAGATGCAATTGGAGCAAAGAAGGAAGCAAGAGGAAATCCTATGGAGGCAGAAACCTAGGGTACAATGGCTCAAAGAAGGGGAAAAGAACACCAAATTCTTCCACAAAACTATGATACACCGGAGACACATCAATAGAATAACACACCTCAAAGATGAGCAGGGTCAACTGATAAGGGAACATGCATGCATTGAAGAGGAGCTCAACATATACTACCAGACCCTCCTCATGAAAAGAAAAGTGGACAGAGGTGAAGCAATCGTCCAAGTCACCAGCCACATCCCCAAGCTAATCACACCAGAACAAAACGCAGCTCTCAAAAGACCAATATCTAAGGAAGAGGTGGACCAAGCTGTTAAAGATATGCCCCCAAAAAAATCCCCAGGCCCCGATGGTTTTACTGTAGATTTCTTCCACCACTGTTGGGATATTATAGGTAAGGATGTATGGGAGGTCGTTGAAGAATCCATATTGTCGGGACAAGTGCTCCAACCCTTCAATGCCACCTTCCTCACTCTCATCCCAAAGGAAGAAAGAGTCATGAACCCCAAACAGTTTAGACCCATTGCCTTATGCAACGTCATTTACAAGATTATTACCAAGGTGATTGCAAATCGACTCAAGCCAATTCTGCCATTTGTCATCTCCAAGGAACAAGATGGATATGTAGAAGGAAGGCAGATCATGGACAGCGTCATGCTGGCAAATGAGGTGGTCAGCTCTCTCAAGACAACAAAAACCCCAGGTATGTTAATTAAACTCGATCTCTCAAAGGATTTTGATAAAGCCAGTTGGCAGTACCTCAGAGCTATCCTCAATTCCTTTAGCTTTGATCATGATTGGGTAAACTGGATTCTAAACCTCACCTCTTCGGCGTTCTTCTCAATCCTAGTCAATGGAGTCCCCTCGCTCCCCTTCTCGGCATCTAGAGGCATAAGACAAGGAGATCCTCTCTCACCTTTTCTTTTTGTTCTTATGGCCAAGGGCCTGGGTCACTACATTAAATCAGCGGTACTGGAAGGTTCCCTCAGAGGTCTACCCCTGCATAATATTAGGCCTACCCCCTCACATAGCCAATTTTTCAATGATACCCTACTCATGAACTCCCCTACGGTGTGCGAAGCCCACAAACTCAATTCCATCCTCTCTGACTTCACTGAAGCCTCGGGCATGACTCTAAACCTAGAAAAATCCAAGCTTTTCTTCTTCAACACCCCCACTGTAGTTCAACTACATATTTCCTGGGCATCCCCAGGAGCTCCCTTCCATCCAATTACCTAGGTATTCCTCTCACTAGAGCGCGAACCAAGTCCATCTCCTGGGAAAGCCTCCTCATCTCCATCTCCAATAGACTAGCCAACTGGACCTTCAGGCCTTTAAACATTGCATCTAGATTAATCCTGCTAAAATCAGTCGTCCAAACCCTACCCACCTACCTCTCCACTGCTTTAGTTTCTCCCAAGCACATCATCAAAGCGATTAGAAACATCCAAAGGAACTTCCTCTAGCAAGGTCTGCAAGCCAAGAAGAAATGGGCCCTAGTGTGCTGGGATAAGGTATGCACACCGAAAAGCAGGGGAGGCCTAGGGCTTCAGGATCCAGGAAAGCTCAACCAGATAATGGGAGACAAGATATGGTGGAGGTGGATGAAAACACCAGACGCCTTATGGGCACAAATCTGGAAGAACAAATACACTCCCGCCATGCCGCCAGATTAGCTAATCAGACACAACATCAAAAACCAGGGCTCAAACATCTGGAACACATCTTGGCAAAACAAAAACATGATATAGAAATATGCCTTCTGGGAACTACACAATGGAGACAGTGCAAGGTTCTGGCAAGACTCGTGGAAACAACTCAAACCTCTAAAGGACCTAGCAGAACTCGCACCCCTCCACCTAGCCCTTAATCAAACCCCTACGCTGAAGGTACGAGATCTCTGGAAACCCATGGGGGCAGGGAAGACCTGGTGGTAATGGAAAACCTCCAACCACGAGCTAGGTACCCCCCCTTATTTAAACTTATCTGCCTGGCATCAGGAGGCTAGACGTAGGAAAATCCCCAGGAGGGAGGGGCTCGAGATCCTC
Organism: Picea abies; assembly: GCA_900067695.1. NCBI lineage: Eukaryota > Viridiplantae > Streptophyta > Pinopsida > Pinales > Pinaceae > Picea > Picea abies. The sequence continues at coordinate 9,718 of CBVK0101752802.1, read as the reverse complement.
AGATGGGGACACTTAGCTTCAGGAAACTTCTCAGTAAAGGAATCCTATAGCATACACTGCAACCACCACAATTAGCAAGTGGATAACATCTGGAGCAAGATCTAGAGAAAAGTGCTCTGGCCTAAGGTATCCACCTTCCTCTGGCTAATCATCCACAACAGAATTCTAACTTGGGATAATCTCAGGAAGAGAGGATTCATTGGGCCATCCATGTGTGTTTTATGTCAATCCCAAGAAGAAACCAAAGAACATCTCTTCAATGGCTGCCACTACAGTCAAACAGTCTGGGACCAGGGGGCGCAAATCATGCGCAGATCCAACCAAAACAGAGGCAGTATCAGGGACACTATTGAAAATTGGGACTCAATCACCTACAACAATCCCATTCTGAACCACATCTGGCTACTACTCCCAGGCTTCATTCTATGGTAGATATGGAAGGAGCGGAACAAACACATCTTCCACTCCAAGAACTCCCCTGTAGAGGCAACCTGGGACAGAACTTCCACACTCATTAGAGAAACAATCATAAGCAAGCACTAGCAACCTAGGGACAAGGACTGCAACTGGGAGGAGGCACTAACCCTCCAAAATTGGCAACTCAACCTAAAAGACTCAGTGGAAACTAGGCCTCCCAAGAATCGCTTCCCCAGCCCAACCATCTAGACCCCCCCACCCAATGGCTTCATAAAAATCAACTTCGATGGAGCTTCAATAGGTAATCCTGGATCTGCAGGATATGGAGTTGTAATCAGGAGCCCCATAGGGGAAATCCTAACATTGACTGTAGGATATTTGGGAGAGACCACAAACAATGTAGCAGAACTAACGGGCCTACTACAGGGCCTCCAATAGGCGATAGCCCTGGCCAGTCACAAAATCATCTTGGAAGGGGATTGACAAATTGTCATCCAGCTAATCACTAAGATCTTGCATGGGGGTCACCCACAAAAAATCTCTCCCAGCTAGCGCCTCGCAGGATTGCTAGAAGATTTCAAAAACTTACTTGGGCACAATATCAGTGTCATCCCCTCCCACATCAAAAGGGAGGCAAATGCAGTGACTGATTACCTAGCAAATGAGGGCATACATAGGGAAATGGAACAAATAATTTGGGAAGCTAGAAGCACTGAATCCTCCGTTCTCTACAATCGTTGCAAGCTCCTGGCCAACAAAGAATTCCTAGCCCCAGATGGGGTGACACGTGGTGAGGGAGAGGTACGTGGCGATGAGGTGAGGGAGGCCATTAATATTGGCTCTCACCACACATTTTGTAATTCATGAAGCACACTTTCTCCGTCAGCCTCCATTCTCCGATGAGGCCTTGCACAAGCGATCACAGTTCGGCTAGCCAGAGCATTAAGCTCTTGGCTTTAATGGCTATAACCATGATTTATTCCTCCACCTGCCTTACCGAAAGTTCTATTGTGCCCCTGAATCCTCCCGAACAATGGGGTTGCAGCAACGTTCTTGACGTGTTGGCACTGGACTTTGCTCTTTCCATGCCGAGGGTGAGAGGGAGGCCTCGTAGGGGAGCCGACTGGTATACAACCGACTCCAGAAGGAAGAGACACTAGAATTTTAAATGATCTGTGACCATAGCCAAGCAGAGGCGACGTCGGGCGATTACAGCAGCAAGCTCACCTCCCAGAACCTTTGTGGAAGAAGATCCAGGCATTGAGCTCCCACCAGACTTCTCAGAGAGCAAGATGTTCACTGTTCCCGACAATTGGGACCCCTCGACTTGTTTTTTTGACTCAGAGGCACTGCTCCACTCAAAAAGCACCTCAGGCCCCTACGTAGCACCCTGTTTGATCGAGGAGGAGCCATAGGAAGACACCACGAAATTGCAGGCAAACAAGGAACCGTTAATTTTTGAAGTACGAAGCCTGATCGACGATCAGATTTTTAGAGTAGTCTACGTTAGCCAACGCCGAGACATGCTCTATGCGACCTATTCCAGCGCCACTCCTAAGCGCCAATGCCCCACTTGTGCACAACCATATGTCATTCCATCCAGTGAGGGAGAATCGAAGGATGCTCACGGGAACGCCAGACAATAGGTCTTTCTGTTTGCATGTTTTTCTATTTGTCTTCCATAGTCGTTTACCAGGACTGTAGCTCTCTAGTTGATAGCTTGGATAGCTTTAGAATCGAACTCATTGGAATACTGTTAACCATGAATACACTCCCTGGTTTCCTACAGGCAGGGTGGTGCAATAATCTCCTTGTTTTTTCATTTTACTGTGGGAAAACCAACTGTCCTGGTTTCCTACACAGGCAGGACAACTGGCGTCTATGTGTCATGAATACTCTTTTTCTGAAGCTATAATATAGTAGGATCTACCTTTTTTATTTAAAAAAAAAAAACAATACATCAGACCCATGCAATCTAATCCATACAAATCGTTCAACTACTTGTCAATGAGTAGGGGGTGAATAAGGGTTCTGGGATATGTGAGGTATTGTATTGAGAGAAAAGTGTTAAAATGACAGGGGATAGATCATGATTACTGCTCAACAAATCATCAACAATCAACTGTATCATAAATCAAAATAATATATCAATGTAACTCATCCTCGTGCGATCCTTTAACTGCCATAATACATAATTTATCTTAACTATAATTTAATTTTAAGAACATGGAGTGGATAGTGAATATAGGAAGGCGAGGGGACTTGTAATGTGAGAAAAGTGAAATATTGGTAGGGAAAAGGATGAATATTGTTCATAAAACCAATTAATTGATCCATAAAAATAACTATGTATTCAATACAAGAATACGAATACCAATTAACAATTTTTGTGTGTAAAAAATGTTCATTATCCCACATCCAATTTCTTCAAAAATCTCAATTAACGCAGTCTATAATCATAGTCAGAATCAAAATTCCTTTCAACAGTCATGTCAAGATGATAGTTGGTTTTTTCATTTCTTTTCTTTTCATTCAAACAAAATAAAAAGAAAAACAACCACATTTCTCCATCGATCATACATCACTATAAAATATGAAACACTATCCATAATTCACAATTTCCCAAGTAAAACATATACACAGTCCCTTTTTCCAAATTGAGCAAACTTTTAAAAACTTGCCTGATTCTGTGCCTTTTCATTATATCAACCAATAAAACATTGCAATGAAACCATAATACAAAACCCAAGTTTCATCATTAGTGGTGCAATTTAAATCAAACATGCATGATACCTCCATAATCCATACACAGTAAACAACAAAATCGCAATCATCAATTTCCAGAAATTGCCATGATCCCGATCGATACTAGTGAAACACACAAAAATCACTAATTCATGGTTGGCACCAAGATGTAGGAACACAATGATCCAATGCATAACAAAAAAGAGGCAACCCTCTGAATGTACATTACCACTGACTCCCAATCAACCAATTTAATAAAAGAATGATCTAGGTTATCGATATAACTGTCATAAAAAAAAGGAGGAAGCCCCTTGACTGTATACCAATTCTCATCCCCAATTACAACTTTCCAACAACTCAATCAAACAGAGATGAGAAAATACTCAAATAAACTGTCATAACCACTAAACCAATCTATGATAGTCAACAAGATGCCCGACAAGAGTGCAAACAGTTCGGGTTATCAAGATCGGGCTCTGTAACAATGAACACAAGAAGTATGGAAAAGTTCACTCGGTCATCAAAGCATAGAGAGACTAGAGGTTGAACATATCAACAGTAGGCAGAGACCTTTCGATACTAGCACAGTGGAACCACAAGGCTTCTTATAACTCTCGGTCTATGTAAAGGTGTAACATTTCAACTCCAGGTAGAGTAGGATAGCAATGGAGAGGAGCAAGAATTTCCCACTAGACAGTAACAAGTACCCAGAATACACAGAGACATAACCCTCGTGCATTTCTCAAGAGATGAACCAATTTATAACAATGTCAGTGGGAATGCAGACCCAAGGCATCACCAACAACCATAAAGCATACATCTTGGCATAATGTCCATCCTATAACCAACTCCCGAGGTACGTTGATGCCAATACCACAAAATAATCCTACAACCAGGTCGATAACCCATGACCATGGCCTTAGCAATGCTTTATCAATACTTTGTGGGCGAAATTCCTCATTGTGATTTTTATCGTCAACATTGGGCACAAGGCTGATTTGTTAAGTGTTATTCTTATATTATTCTAAGATATTTTATTATATTATCATGGAGTATTTGTAGCCACCTATATGGTTGTCAAAGATTTTGTAATGAAGAACATATTTCATAAATAAAACTCCACAAAGAATTTTTCCGGGGTTGATCTCGACTATGCTTTGTAACCTTGTTTTCAGAATATAAAGTATTTGAGGTTGACCTATAAAATTCTCTTTTGATATTGATTGTAGTACTCTGTTAAAATTATTTGAGATGATCAAATCATTCTCTCCTATGAAGAATATATATATGTACTTATATATTGTTAAGAAGATTGTGTGTGATGTTGATCACAATTTAATTCTGATGTTGAATCCCTCCAATCTTTTCTTTTGTTGCACATAAAGATTGTACTCAGGTTATTGAAGAACCATTTTATTTCATAATCTCAAGCAATAAAGATTTAGGGTTTTTTTCCTAGCACTCTCCTAATCCAAGATATCACATACATATCTTTTAGTCCAAGAGGAATACCACCTCTCTAAAAACAAAGGGGGACTAATGTCCTCGTGAGGTTGTTGTTTCAGTCCTGATGGATTCAATCGTCAAAAAAGAGAAAAACATAAAAAGGAATAAATATAAGAATAAAAGGCAATGAATGGGATAGGAAAAAATTGCATCCATGACAAGGTGAAACTCACCTTCCACGAAGGAACCCATAGGTAAGACTCTACATTTCCCTATTATCACACATGTACCCCATGCCCAAATATTTTTCCCATGTCATCTCATTCACTTACATGAATTGGACTAGATACCACCTAGAAAACATCCCAAACTTAAGGGGGATTAGCCCAATAGGACACCCTGAGACCCTCTCCAAACCTAACTTGTCAAATTGTATATCATCTTTGATAATTTGTTTGGAGTTCAAAGGGGTTTGATGCACATGTTCAGGTAATTTTATTATTAGATGTGATTTACATGCCATGATACTTGTGACTTATGAACCCCTGGGGGGTGTACTTGTTTTTTCTGTAGGACCTTATCCAGTGGATAGGTACACATGAGGGAATTATTAGCTTGAACCTTCATGAAGGCTTAAAGCCCACAGATGGATGTTGAAACCCTAGCCATGGGTAAGAAGAGATTGAAGGTTTGCACCAGATGAAGGAAGGACATTTCCTTTGGAGGCACTGTGGAAGACCTAAACCTAAGGTCTCGTTCTCCTCCCACCTAAATTTTGGCCTTGGGAGGCTTTGTATGTCACCTTTGCAGTCCTATACGTCACTTATCATCTAGAGTTGTTACATTAGAGGCATTCATGAGGCCATTGGCATGTCTAGGCAAATTTTAGGCCTTTGGAAGCCCAATGTTTCATCTCCTTTTCCCAGCGTTCCACACTTGAGGCCCAATGTCACCCTAGGAGGGCATGATGCCACCTTTAGAGGCCTAATTATATCCAAATTAAATTTATTTTGGTAAAATTTTAATTTTTTAGTAAACTAGCCAGGTCGACCCTGATTTTTGACCTAAAATTAATTAAAGGTCAAATTTTTGTATAAATAGACATAAAGCGTCATTCATTTTCACAATAAATCATCGCACACAAGTGGTGGTATGAAATTGTTTCTCTCTTTAAGGGTTATTGGTTGAAATAACTAGTGTGTACCTCTTGAGAGAGCTTTATGGTGGTGTATTTTGGCAATTTTCATGGTGGAATGGTCTTCAACTAGGGTTTGAATTGATTATTCTTGGTGAATTAAGTAGAAAATATTCATTTTTATTCATGCTATGGATTTTTTTGGTAAAATTTACTTGTTTCATGTCTACGATTATGAAATTTCTTGTTTAAACCCTAGGGGAGAAACAACATATGCTTCTTTCTCTCTATAACTATTTTGGTAGCTTGATCTTTCCAATTACACATTTTCTTGAGAGTGATTATTAGAGCCCTAAATCTCTATCTCTCTAGTAATATCATTCTTGTCAGCTATTAAATTGTCTTTCAAAAGCTAAGGAATGAAGGTACATTAGGGCCTAGAAGTGCCTACTCTCTAGCAAAACCTCCTTTAAAAGGGGAAAATTCTCGAGGCCTTGAAGAGCCAACACCTCTTGCATTTAATTCTTCCCTTATCTAAACATTGTCATTATTTTATTTCCCAAGTGATATCGTTACTATTATTGACTCCATAAGCCCCTAAAAGGCACTAGTTTCTACACTTTTGTGGATGATTGAGATCAAACAAAATTTCAAACTCTCTTCTTGAAACTTTCACTAAAACTAATAGCCATATTACTGCTACTATAATTGTTGTTACAAACTTTATTTAGGAGCCTTAATAAGCATACTAACCCCTAAAACTAGCCCATAAATTTGCATTTGCCTAGGTGCTATCATCCCAAGGCTCTAGTCTTCCTTTTGCTAGTGTTCTAGGTGGAAATTTCTGGAGTTGTTTGAGGTTGTTGTTTCTGTTGTAACTACTGTTACAACCATCATTGCAGCCTCTTAACAACCCTCAAACTATTTATGAAACAACCCAACACTTGTATTAGGAAAATTACTATCATTATATGCTAAAGTGTTTGTTTAAATTGTCTAATTTAAGTACTTTCTAAAGTGGTTTTTGTAACAACCCTAGTTGAATATATGCTTAGGGATTATTAAGTAAAATTTATTAGGTAATTAATTTTTCTAACATGTTATTAACTAAACAAAGATTGGTATAATGATATTAATTAAATATTTATTAATTAATTAATTGTTATAATTTTGAGTAATTAATTAACTAATTAATTACCTATTACATTCAATGACGGGTATTAAATTTAAGAGGGTTAATAAATTTAATTGTTAATTAAAGGATTATGTATACAGAGAGGATAAGAAACATTAAGTGTAAGGATAAGAAATATTAATAATCGGATAAGACATTAACTAAAAGGATAAGACAATGAATGTATGGATAAGGAAATAAATGAGGAGGAAAGGGTCGGTGAAGGAGGGATATGAGGGGAGGAGGCTTACAGAAGGAGGGGGATTATTATTTTTCAGGGTTCTCTTGGATTGGCTGGTTCAGAGTTTGAGTTTTGTAGTTGGGAAGGATCAATACGGGGGGCACCGGTTTGCTGGGGATATTAGGCACGGGGGCCAGGATATCCATATGGTATCCTGGAGCTAGGATGCCGAACAGGCTGCTCCTAGCTGGCAGAGAGGAAACATGGTTTGGGCAGAGTTGGTCAGTGGCATCAAGCTGGGCAAGGCAGCAGTAGGAAGGTCAACAAGACAAGTGGAAGCAATAGGAAGGTCAACAGGACAAACAGAAGGTTAGCATCAAACCAAGGTATTTTAATTTACGTATTTGTTTTATGCATTTAAGGAATATGAAGTGTTATAAGGTTGTCCGTAAGCTATTATGTTTAGTTCAATAAATTTTATATATGTTGATTATGAAGTAAAATAAATGTTAGGTTAGCATTCCTTAAAATAAATTCTTTTGGGTTTTATAAGGCTTTGTAGAGATGAACCCTACACATGGTATCAAAGCTTCATCTTGAAGCATTGGGGCCTTAAGGGCCTACCTAGCTTAGCTCCAACTCCACCTAGCCTGCAAGCCAGAAAAACATTTTCTTTGTTAGTTACATAGATCTATATATAAACAATATGCCCATAATATTCTACACAGTGGAAGTATTAATTGAATTTTAACACTTGCTTCCATTAAACAAACAAAGAGTTGTGTTGTGTTACTTCTAATGTTATTTTTCTTTCATTATGTTGATCTGCACTCTGAAACCCAGTAGACTACAGCTGCATTTCCCATGTAGTACTTTTATTGTGTTGAATATAGCAGAAGAAGCATACTTTAGAAATAAAATATTAAAAAAAAAATTAAACAAAAAAAAAGAGGGCCAGGGGAAAAGCATACAAAACAACTAAATTATTTAATGTAACAACAATGAGTTCTGTAGTCAAGTTGTCGATGCAACAAAGTAGAGATCCTCTACAAGGAGGAATGATCTAATCGCTACTCAACTCCTAGAGAGTAAGAACCATCAGACAACACTCAAAACCTCTATTAGGGCGATTCAAATCTCAAATTATAAATTCATGTTTATGATAAATTGACATACTAGATTTAAATCTCAATCCAATCAGATCACAAGTTCTTCAAGAATTTGAAATAGTTCGCATGCCCGATCTATTCATCCATCCAATTGTTTGGTCATCCGTCCAACTGTTCAGTTCTTCTACTTCTTCTGAGACTTCAAAAGAACCCTTCTTGTGCTTGTTTGTTCACAATGATCAAAATGAGACAAAACCAAATAGGTCTCAAAGGTAGAGTGGATGCTCCCATAATTGATCTTATAGATTCCATTAACAAACACCCTTTGTATTACACCGCCAACTCATGCTCTGGAAGAATTTCCATTCTCATGAGTACTCCACAACACAAAACAATGACAACAAGTCTCATGCTCTCTCTGCCTTGGCGCTTCGACCATGCAAACCTCCACTACTTCGATTTCTTCAACAACGCATAAATTGCTCGCTAGTGGGAATTGAAAGAAGCTAGCTTGTTAGCTCGCTGTCGGTGGAAAAGGAAGGAACCTCTAACTCGTAATCCTTTTCCTGCGTCTCCCCAACCTGTCTATGCAACTTATGCTGCTTAAATTATATAACCTGGGTCGAATGCCTTTCCTGTTGTGGCCGAAGAAGGCAAAAAGGAAAAGGGATAGGTGGCTTATTTGTAGGTTGTGAACGGACGGCTTCTGGGACATCGCTTATATGAATGGTTTCTGAACATCGCCAGGCATGTAAGTCACTAGATTTCCAGCTAGACCTCTTATGATGTAAGTAATTCTCTAGCCAGGCACGGGGTGTGAAACAACACTTGTGGCGAAAGCTCTTTCTCACTGCACACACTTGCCAGGTTGGGTGTTACTGCATACCCATGTATCATTCATAGTCCAGTTTTATATTCAGGCATTGAACATGGTGGTTGCAAGAGCCTTGTCCTAAGCATTGTAACCTCGTCATTTCTATTTGATTCCTCAAAATGGGCATGCAATGTGCATCTCTTCACAATGATTCCAAGAAAACAGTGACAATTTTCATATGGTAACCAACACGATTCAGATTTTTCTCAAAAAAAAAAAAGTTATTATAATCGGCAGCCTGGAGACAGTAAAATCTATAATCACCCCATGCATAGCTCTATAGGATCTCCATCCACTATTTAATATTACTAAAAAAAAAAGAAAAAAGAAAAACATATACAAGACACTGAGCATATACTCTAATGACAGAAAAAAAAAATGCCCAGGTAGGAATAATTTAGCACACAGGAAGACCAATGTATAGGGTAGCCTGCACATTTTATTCAAAACCTAATGCGTAAGGCACCGCGAAGAGAGAGAGAGCCCACACAGGTCTTTAATTGTGCACTAATTGCAAACACCACACAGGGAAGGCGTGCGAACAAGTCAACACACAGTCGAACGCAGCGCCCAGCCATGGTCGAGGAGCTGCACAAACACAAAACAATTTTTTTTTATCAAAAAAAATATATAGTTA
>CBVK0101752801.1:0-14039 GCA_900067695.1 Picea abies | reverse complement strand
CTTCTATTCTCTTTCCTTCTTCAAGTTGAGTTTTCAAGGAGATGATTTCTTCTTTGAATGATTTGTTTTTCTTCCTTTCTTTCTCCAACTCAGTTAAAGCACTAATTAATCCTTCCTCAATATCCACTTCACCTTCTTCTTCATCACTTTCATGAGTTCTTTTCTTAGTTTACATAGACATAAAGAGTATTTTCTTTGATTCATTATCACTTTCATCATCTTCATCAAATGAGGAATTGTCTTCTCTTGAGTATAGGTTTTTCTTGAAGACTTTCCTTTTATCTCCTTTCATGTTTCCCTTTTGATATTTCTTTTCTTTCTTGGGATATTCTTCTTCATCACTATCTGACTTCTTAGCATAAGGACACTTATTTGCAAAATGACCAATTTTACCACAATTGAAACATTTTAAGGGAAGCATACCTTTGTACTTGTCGGTTCTTCTCTTCAAATTCCTTACAAAGTTGGATATTTCTTCATCCTCATATGAATCATCGTTGCAACTACAATTTGGCTTTGACTCCGGCTTTTTCTTATTCTTTGTCTTCTTGGATGCTTTGAAAGTTGCTTCTTTCTTGGATGGTTTTTCATGTTTTGTTCTCATTTCATACGTTGTAAATATTCCATGTAGCTCATCCATGCTTATCATACACAGATCTGATCTTTCTTCTAGTGTTGAAATCTTAGGATCAAATCTCATTGGAAGAAACCTTGGTATCTTCTGAAAAATGGTTGGTTCTTTAACATCTTCTCCGAAGACTTTAATAATGTTCACTATTTCATCAACTCGTAGAAAGTAGGCTGCAATATTTTCATCTTCCTTCATTTTCAGCTATTCAAATTGACCTCTATAAGTTTGAAGCTTGGCCCCTTTGACTTTAGCATCTCCTTTATAGATATTCTAAAGTTTGTCCCAAATATCCTTTGCAGAATCACAGTGCATAACTTTGACATATATTGAGTGATCTATACCATTCAAAATCACATTTGTAGCCTTTGAATTGTTTTCACCGAGTTTCTCCCCATCTCTATCTGTTGGAGGAGGGGTAGGTGTTGTGTATCCATTTACTACTGCTTGCCAAACATCAAATCCATGTGCTTGTATATATGTTTTCATTCTTCTACTCCATAAGGCATAGTTTTTTCCATCAAATTGTGGTACTCCAATATTAGCATACTCCATGATCTTCCTTCTAGTGGTTAAATTGTTTTCTTGAAGGACCTACTTTGATACCGATTGTTGGAATACTGAGAAGGGGGTGGGGTGAATCAGTATGAACACTTTTTACCACTTTCAATCATGGTATATATAAACTTCAACTTTATCAGCATTATTCAATAGTTTATCACTTATGCATTCAGTATATCATTGAATCATAAACAATATCATTCATCAATTCATAATAAACAACCACAGATACACAGTACACCAGAATTTACGTGGAAACCCAGATGGGAGAAATCCACATAATGCTTTCTTATATATATATATATATATATATATATCAAGAATACATTCATAGGAAGCACCAACTTCCAAATTCTCTAGCACCAAATGGAAGGAGGCTCCAAGCCTTTATTTATAGCCTTCAGCCTGAAGGAAGCTACAACTCCCTGGATTCTCCAGCTACAACTAGAAGGGGGATCCACCCCCTATTTTATAGGATCCAACTTGAAGGAAGCTATAACTCCCTATGTTCTCTGGCTCCAACTAGAAGGAGGATACAACCCCATGATTTACAATCTCCAACCTGAAGGAAGCTCCAACTCCCTGAGTTCTCTGGCACCAACCGAAAGGAGGCTACAACCCCCCCAACTCCCTGAGTTCTCTGGCACCAACCGAAAGGAGGCTACAACCCCCTTTCCTTGCCCCATCCTATCGCCCTGAAATATAAGTGTAGATTCAAACTGTCACTACCACTGATCAACCTATAATTGCCACTGTTATCAAACAACTTCTCACTGTCACTGTCACATCAACCAGTAACTGATGATCAACCAATCCTCCAACTTATCACTATCCCTATCACTATCTCTTTCATTGATATACCATCATCAACCAACTATAACCAGATCCATTCACATGGATACCAAAACCATCACCATACCATGTATATAAATTATGCACATCAACCTGTACCATATCATGCATCAACCATGTACCAAAACCTGTACCATACCAAGTACATCAACCATGTACCAAAACATGTACCATACCATGTACATCAACCATGTATCAAATATGTACCAAAACATGTACCATACCAAGATCACCAAGAAGTGCCTCTAGCAATGTACCATATCATCATCAATTCATGAACCATAACATCACCAAGATGTGTCTCAATATTACCAATATCAATTCATGAACCATAACATCACCAAGATGTGTCTCAATATTACCAATCATGTACCATAACATAAATGATCAACCATATACCTCAATTGTATACCAAAATCATGTACCATGTACCAAGTATCAACTATGTACCAAATGATGTGCCTCAACCAAGCACCAAAGAATGTGCCTTATATATATGCCACCATATAACAAGTGTATGCCTCAACCAAGTACCAACATCACAAAGATGTGCCTATAAAAACCTTGACATATATCAAACTAGATGAAAAGGTACCATAACATCACTCAACCATGTAGCCAAGATGTACCTCAAACCATGTGCCTCAAGCATGCGCCAACATCTGTAAACCATGTACCAAGAGATACCATCAGACATGTGCCATATCACTCATGATATTCCTCAATCATATACCATACAACAAACCATATGCCAAGTATCCAAGATGTGCCTCAAGGAATATACCTAAACTCACAAAGACATGCCTCAAGCATGTACTACAACATCACCAACATGTAACCTTCAAAACTTGCATATAGACATACCTTTAAACCTGTAGCTGACCTAATACACAAGATTTCAGACCTGTAACTCTTTCGTAGCCTCAACAACTTGGTACTAACATCCTCCCCAAATTTTCCTTAGCCTCAAGAGACTAAGAGTAGTCAACTAGCGGGGCTTCGCGGGACGAGGTTCATACAACTCGCGAGGGTGCCTCACAGGACACTAGTAGTCTGACCTGCGGGGGTCAGCCAAATTAGGATTTCACAAAAAACTCTCACTCTCCTCTGCAATCCCAAAAATCTCGCCTTCACACTTCCTTCACCACCTCAGACTTGCTACCTTAGATTCGCCAAATAGATCAAGTGTGCTCACATAGAATATATTCAATAAAGTTGTATGTGTGAGAATGAGAGGCTTCTTGAAATGTTTTTATACCTTTTCTAAGTAACTTAACTTTAGGACTTCTTGTTACAATAAATTTTCCCTTTAATTAATGACTTGTAATTGTTTAGGGGCGTCTTAACTAATCTTCAGGGCTTCCAACATCATGACCTCGTAACTCCTAAACCGTGAGGAAGTATGTGACGTACCACCTACCATTGGAAATGACATGATGAGGACTATCCATCTATGAGTGTGTTACCTGCATTTACAATGTCCTTCATGTCCTTATTCCTCAAGCAAATTCGAGCTTCATAACCACACCTCTAGGGATTCTTGTAGACTTATTCAAATGCACCCATCACATATGTTGACATCAATGACAACCAACTATCCAACAACATGAATGACAACCAACTATCCAACAATGGTGTTGTTGATGGGAGTTCGGATTGGAACTCTATATAAGCTACTAGAAAGCACCATTAGTGATAGGTACAACAATTTAGTTGTTCCTGAGACTAGAGTGGAAGAAGGAAAAACTCATGCAGTCTCTGGAGAAAAGACTATGTTGTGGCATCAAAGATTGGGGCATATCAGAGAGAATGGGATTTGAGTACTATATGGTAAAGGTATGGTTGAAGGTATGTCGAATTTCTCTCTGGATCTTGATGTCTGTGAAAATGTCTTGTATGGGAAGCATAATCGGGTAAGATTATCCTCTAGTGCTATGAGGGTAGTGGGAATTTCACAGTTGGTGCATAATGATGTGTTTGGACCTGTGACAATTCCATTCCTAGGTAAATATGTGTACTATGTCTCATTTATAGATGACTTCTTGAGGAATACTTGGATTGTTTTCCTTAGAAAAAAATATGAAGTCTTTGACAAATTTAAAGAGTTTAAGGCTCTTGTGGAAAATCAGACAAAGAAGAAAATTAAGGTGTTGAGGATGGACAATGGTGGATAATTTTGTCGGAATGAATTCAAGGAATTCTGTAAGAAATGTGGTATAGCAAGGCAAAAGACTACTCCATACACACCTCAATAGGATGGAGTTGAAAAAAGGATGAACAAGACATTGATGGAAAGAGAAAGGAGCATGCTCAGTGGTGCCAGGTTGGGACATGAATTATGGGCAGAGGAAATGGACTCTGCATGTTATATGGTAAATCAATCACCCTCATTAGCATTGGATGTCATGACTCCACACGAGGTATGGACTAGAAAGAAACCCTCTCTCACACATATCAAGGTTTTTGGTTGTGATTCTTTTGTACACATTCCAAAGGAAAATAGGAGTAAGCTGGATAAAAGGTTGAAAAGTGCATCTATATTGGCTATCAAGATAGTATGAAAGGTTATAATCTTTGGAACCCATAAAATAAAAAGGTAGTGTATAGACAAGTTGTGGTATTTAGAGAAATCAAAGATGTTGTCAAGCATGAAGTCCTACCAAGGGAGGAGGAACCAAAGAAAATAGAGTTTGAATTGAATGATAATGAATCAGAGTCTACGGAAGAACAAGAATCTGAAGAAGAAGAGCCTCATACACCGGTATTAACGAGATCGGTTTGGGAAAGAAGGCAACTAGAAAGGTATACTCCACCTTATTTCCATTCAAATTTTTCTTTGTTTATTATTGATGGTTATCCTAGATCTGTTAGGTAGGCAGTGGATTCAAAGGATGGAAAACTCTATAAAAAGGAAATGGTTGAAGAAATAACAGTCTTGGACAAGAACGAGACTTGGGATCTAGTGGAGTTGTCAACTAGAAGAAATCTCATTGGTAGCAAATTGGTGTTTAAGAAGAAGTTGAATGTAGAAGGCAAAGTGGAGAAATACAAAGCTCTGTTAGTAGCAAAAGGTTATTCTCAGGTAGAGGGAATTGACTTTGGTGAAAAAATTTCTCTCGTTGTCAAGTTAACTTCTATCAGATTTCTTTTATTTGTTGTTGTTTCTTTTTATTTTGAAGTAGAACAGATGGATGTGAAGAAAACATTGCTACATGGGGATCTAGCAGAAGAAATATACATGAAGTAGCCAAAAGGATTTGCAATGAAGGGAAATGAAGAGCTAGTATCCAAGCTAAAAAAGTCTCTATACGGGTTAAAGCAATCACCAAGGATGTGGTATAAAAAAATTGATACTTATATATTGGGACTTGGCTTCACAAGAAGCAAATTCGATCATTGTGCGTATTTCAAATTAGTAGGTGATCGTCTTATTTATTTGGTCTTGTATGTGGATGATATGTTGTTGATAGGAAACAACAAGGAAATTATCCATGATGTGAAAAATCAGTTGTCCTCTACATTTGACATGAAAGATCTTGGTGCTAAATTTTTTATTTTAGGCATGGAAATTAAAAGAAATTGGGCAAATAGAAAACTCTATTTGAACTAGAGAAAATATGTTGATTCAATATTGTAGAGGTTTAATATGCATAAATGTAAATTTGTCAAGCTCCCTATTCATGTAGGTGTAAAGTTATCTGTAGATCAGTGTTTGAAGACACAGGAAGAGGAAGAGGACATGTCCCATGTTCTGTATGCTACTACGGTTGGAAGTTTGATGTATGCAATGGTATGTACTAGACTGGACATTGCACATGTAGTGGGAGTTTTGAGCAGGTATATGTCAAAACTAGGGAAGGAGCATTGGGCAACAAAAAAGAGGGTTTTCATGTATTTTCATAGCACTACTACTTATGGATTGTGTTACCAAGGAATACCAGGATTGGACATAGTGTTGGACATATATGGCTTTGTTGATGCAGACTAGGCTGGAGATATGGATCGTAGAAGATCTACAAGTGGGTATGTGTTTAACCTATTTGGAGGAGCAATTAGTTGGATGAGAAAAAGATAGTCTGTAGTGGAACTCACAACTACAAAATCTTAATACATGGCAACCACTCATGCAAGAAAAGAAGCAATATGGATAAAAATATTGTGTTCAAGTATTAGGTTGGTACAACAAGCAATAGGGATAGATTGTGAGACTTAGAGTGCAATCTTGTTGATGAAGAACGCAACTTATCATTCTAGGACAAAACATATTGATGTTTAGTATCACTTTGTGAGAGACATGGTTGAAGACAAGAAGGTGTTGGTGGTGAAGGTGGGCACCTTGAAGAATGTCACAGATTCACTTACAAAGTTGTGAGCTTTGTTAATTTATCTTGGTGCAAAGAAACAATGGGATTTATTTCCCTCAATCATTGATCAAGAAATTATGTGGCCCGTAGTATGCAAAGAAAACATCAAGTGGGAGAATGTTGAGTATGTGTTATATTCTTTGCACGTGGTTTAGTGAGAGGGGGGTCATAAGGGGGCCCTTTGGGCCCCGAAATCAAGCCCGAAGGGCCCCACAATCAAGCCCAAAGGGCCCCATATTAGGGGTTTTTTGTATGCCATGGGATACTATATATTGTATTGTAAACAATGAAGAGATGATAATAAAATTAGAGGTTGTTGGTTTCCTTGGTTGGGTTTCCATGGTAAATCTCTATGTATATGTGTGATTGCAATTGTTTTCTTTTATGTGTTAAGAATATATGTGTACATTGCATTACTGTAAAAGAGATGTTGTAAAAGTTTAAAACTTACAAGGAAGTCCCTTTAGATATTTCACATAACTTCGATGATTCTTGAGGGTGTTGTCAGGATTGAAAAGAGATACAGAGGCATTGAATGCATAACTGATTTAATAAGTAAAATTCTACCTGGGAGGGTAAGGAAGCGAAAGATCCAACTAGTCATTTTAGCTTCTAGCTTGGACAACAAATCTTCCTAGGAGATATTATGGAGAGTTTTGTATAGCAAATATGCACCTAGGTAAGTTGAGGGGAGGGTGTCTCTTTGGAATATCAACACTCTAACAATGCTCTTTTGAATGGCCATAAGGGTATTGAAAAAGAATATCTTGGACTTGGCCTAGTTAATAAGGGTGTCAAAATCCATCATAAAAGTGTTCAGGGATGATTTGAAAGCTAGATATTTTCATAGTGTGGGAGTCCCCATAAGGAGGGTGTCGTAAATGAATTGAAGATGAGAAAGGGCCTCAAATTTTTGGTAGAGGGAGAGGCCCTTAATGGATCCTTTTTGGTAGGTTTGTTTTAGGAATCTTCCCAAGCCTTCAGCTATAATGATAAACATGAAGGGAGATAAAGGATGCCCTTGCCTTGTGCCCTTTGAGGCTTTGAATGTAGGGGAAGGAGATCCATTGACTAGGATAGAGAAGAAAGTAGTGGAAACCATATTCCCGATCCACCAAATCCACCTAGGGAAAAAAACAAAGGTGGAGAGCACACGGCTAAGGAAATTCCAATTTAGCCTATTGTATGCCTTAGACATATCCAATTTTATCATCATCCCCAAGGTCTTTCTTATTTTAGGGAGTGGATAGATTCATGAGTAAGGAGGATACCATCAAGCATTTTCCTACCTTATATAAACCCTCCTTATTTTGGACAGATGACCCAATTTAGGATTTGATTTAAGCGGTTAGCTACTACTTTAGAGATAATCTTATAAATTATATTACATAAAGAGATTGGACGAAACTTATCAACATTGTTGAATTCATGTTCTTTTGGAATCAATACAAGCAAAGTTGAGTTAAGGGATTGAAACACTATTCTCGATGTTTGGGATTCCTCAACCACCTCCCAAACTTTGGTCCCTATGATTGGCCAACAAACATGGAAAAAAATGTGGTGAAACCATCTAGCCCCAGAGACTTCCTAGCTTCCATTTCCTTGACCATTTGTACCACATCTTCCAAGGTATTGCAATGCATAAGGCTTATGTTCTTGTTTTGGGGAAACTAGGGTCAGAATAGTTTGAATAATGGACTGGCTTGCTACCTCTTGATCAACATTTGGTTCCTTCAAAAGCCTGCTAAAGTGGTTTACCAACTCTGCTTCAATGTCCTCCAGTTTTTCCAATTGATCCCTTGTTAAATATTTAAGAATGGTTATTTTTTTCCTACTCGTGTGCCTGAGGAGGGACTTGTGGAAGAATTTTGTGTTCTTATCGCCTTCCCTTAGCCATCTTATCCTAGTTTTTTTGTTTCCAAAGTACTTCTTTTCTATCTCTTTAATCTATTTATTGTTTTAGTAGTCTTTCCTTAAGCACACTCTCCTCAAATCTACCCACTTGTATGATATCTCTTTGTAACATTTCCATCTCCCTTTCCAACACTAGTTTTGCTTCAAAGATGTTCCCAAAGACTTCCATATTCCATATTTTTTGTCTATTCATTAGGTGATTATTTTTTTGGTGAAAATAATACATCTTGGTTTCTCCCTGCTTCGATTTCTCTATCCACCAAGCTTGAATGTTTTGAAAAAATCCCTGATGTTCCAACTAAAATCTCTCAAAGTTGAAAGGTGTTGGTCTAGGGGGGGTGTTGCTTTCCCATGAGATAAGGATGGGTGGGGTAGTGATATGAGCCTATGTAGGGTAGTATTTCAACTTAAACTATTCTTCCCACTTGTAACATTTTTTCTGAAGTTAAGAAATGATCCAACCCAGTAGTTATTTGGTCACCCCCCCCCCCCCCCCCCGTCATTTTATTGTTCCACATATACATCCCATTATTAGTTGGGATGTCCACCAACATGATTTTATCTATGTTTTCCTCAAAAGTTACATTATTGGTTCCAATCTTTCGATACCCCGTTTTTCCTCCTAGACGGATGTAATCATATTGAAATCCCCTCCCATAATCCATTCACTATCTTTCAGTAACAAACCTTGAGCAAATATATTGTCTTGGAAGACCCTCCTCATTGTATGGATAAAGGGGCGATATGCATTTGTGATATACCCCTACTCCTCTTATCTCATAAGACTGTGTTTGGATAGAATAAAACATGGGTTATAAGATAGTATTTCTAAACAGATTACCTCTTAATCCCATAATAGTGTCATTCCACTCAAAGCTTTGTCTGCTTTAACTACCTCGGGTCTGCACCATCTCCAAAAATTTTGAGCCACCCATTCCATTGTCTCCTTGTTTATTTTAGTTTTTGGTAACATCAAAATGGTTGGTTTCTCCTGGGCTATATGTTTCTTGAGGATCTTGTGCTTGGAGGGCACATTCAGGCCTCTTATATTCCAGGATATAATCTTCATAACAAATTCTTTTATAGGTTGGAGAAATAATTCTTTGGAATACCCATTTTTTTCCCTCATTCCACTAGTAAGGCCCTCGTTTCTTCCAACAATTGTTTAGAGGATTATCTTCCTCTTTTCTTCTCCTCTTCTCTAGTATTTTTCAACACTTTAGGGGATTTGTTCGAATACCCGATCCGCATGTTCATGTGTTATTCTGGGAAGTGTTTCTCACCTTACCTTTTCCTTTAGTAAGATATTTTTGAAGTTGTTTGAGTTGCTGCCCCCGAAGGTTCTGAAGTTATTGTGCTCTATGCTCTCCTATTAAGGTTGACATGTCAATTTTTGAGTCTTCTAGCTCTATTTCCCTTGTTGATTTGCCTTCATTTAAACATTGGGTGGAGGTTCCTTCTAAATCTATGCCACAATTTTCTTCTTCTTCCTATGTAATTTGCGTTTGATCATCCTCAGTGTTTGTTTTCCTCCTCTTTTGGTCTTTGGGTTCTTGTTCCTACATTTTTACTTTCACTTCTCCTTGGTCCAAGAGTCCTTCACCATTGTTTTCCTTCTCTTGTTCCTCTACAAGGGCTTGGTACCTATTTGGGTATTTTTTGCCTTTCTGGGTTGCTTTGCTCTGCTTTATGCCAAATTTTCTATTGTTGGGCACTTTCTTGAATCCTTCCTTGTCCTCCTCAAAACCCCCTTTGCTTAGGTTATTCTCATTGTTCTTCGAGAAATCTCTGAACAGGTGCCCATGCTCATGGAACTTCTTACAATGGAAGGGGTTATTCTCATAATCTAATGTTTGATTCCATTCATTGTCCTGGTATGATATGGTGATAGAGTCTGGCAATGGTCCCTCTACATTCATGTACACATGAATCCTCGCATAGGACATGTAAGGGTCACGTCTTTGTGATCTTCAATATCTTAACAAAGGTTCCTAAGGTATTCCACAAAATTTCCAATGTTTCTTTCTTCAATAATTCTTGTGGGAGGGAGTAATCCTTATCCACATTGGGGCATTCGTGAAGTCCTCTTTCTCTGGTGCAAATCCTATTGTCTAGTAACATAGGTGGAGACCAACCGAATTTAAAAAGTAAGGCCCTTCTTCAAAGATCATGTCCTTATCCTCCCTGTAAGTGAAAATCATTGTGAAGAAGCCTTTCGAGCTCAGTTTTAGGTATATGTGTCCTCTTGGTTTCCAACAGGAATTTACTTATGTTATTAAGGCCCAATCTGAGGGTTATATTCCCATAAACTTCCCTATTATGACATGGTCCGCATGCATTGTATATAATCACTAATCTATGGGGATGTTATTTCATACTTGGGATTTGTTTCCTCTTTTTCTAGGATCCCATTATTGAGTCTATGATTCACTGGATTCTGGTCTGATTTGTTGTTGACTAGACGATCCATCTATGGTGTTGTTTTCCTTGGGGCACCCACCTCATTTCTCATCGAGATTTCTCTTGTGCATCTCGTGACTACATCTTTGAAAATCTTCCCTGCCTCGGGGTTTGGGGTTCTTTCCTCCTCCATTGGTTCATGCTCATCTATTTCCGACATACCCTAAAACCTTCTATGTCGTCCTATGTCCTATGATCTACACGTTCAAACCCTAGCTATTGACATACTACAACTTATCTTGGTTATGTCACCTCCATCAACATTCTCATCAAAATTAATTTCAAATTCATTTTAACTATTGTGTATGCAGGTTCTTTTAGTTTTATATATTTCATGTTTGAAATAGGTTCATGCTAGATTTTTAGCACTGATCCATGGTATTTGTATTTAATTGTTAGTTTTAGCACCCTTTGTTCATGGGTTCAAATCCCTTGGAATTGTTTCAATTGTATACCCTACAGTGGTTGACCAACCTAACCTTTTTATTGTATTCTTTCACTTGTTGGAGGAAGAAAGAGCTTGATACACACATGATGGAATATGCTACTCTTGTTCCTTCTTGTAATACTTTTATCATAAGAGAATGGTCAAAAAAGGGAAAACAATTCCAACAAAAAAGAACAAGGAAGGAACTACATAGGTTGTTCAAATTGTCCATTATATTTCTCACAGTCTATGTTTAGAAGCAACATGGTATGTTTGGAGTTCTATTATTTGAAGATAGGTGTGATTTCCCTTAAGAGAAAATGATTTTCTCTTCTGACATTCTATTGTGAATGGTCAATTCCATGTCAATGTATTCCAAGGGAAACATAACTTACACTACACATTCTATCAATGGCCAGAGACGAGGGTTTTCAATAGTAAGAAGAATAATTAGTGAAGCTCGAGTTTGAAGAAGATGAATTTATAGAGAATTTACAAGGATGCAAGAGGAAACAATGATCAAAATTTCATTCTTATGTATTTAGGTGGATGCAAGAGCACATCCTTCAATGACTGGAGTGATCCTGGTGTTGGAAGGCCACACCAAAGTAGAAGATCTACCTATTTGCATTGAGTTTTTTATGAGAACTTGAGATAGGATTTTTTCACATCCATCAAAGTGGGAGAACCCTTGTGTAGAGGGTACATCAAGTAATGCTACCACTATTTGCAATATGTCTCTCTCTACAAGGTGATGAATATATTATTGTAGCTTATCTCCTTCCATAAAAATACCACCCATGGTATGAAGGCCATAACTCTCAAAAGAATGGAATGTGTTGTTAAATGCTTGCGATTACTACATACATGAATCCTACTATGGTACCTTTTTCTCTAGCATTTGCAATTTTGAAGGTCGCTTCTATGGAAGCGCCTGTGTGTTAACCCATTTTATGTGTCCCCTTTCTTTATTTTTATGCCTTACATAGAACACCTTTTTCCATCCATTTTCTTTTGTTTGATAACCTACCATGAAATCGCACAACACTTAGCTAATTTTATTACTTGTGCAGAATTTCTTTACCCATGCAGAGATTCCCTCTTCTATAACCATTTCCCCACACTTCGCACAAACCCCCTCTTCGCACAAGTCACGATCCACACATTTTAACATTTGCTTATTTCAAACAGTCCCTTTTGTGTAGAAGACCCATCATCACCCTCTTTTATGCACAAACCCTCCTTCCTTCACAACTCATGTCCTGCACACCCCAACACTCAGTTTGGTTTAACCTTTCCCTTATTGCAAAGAACCTGACATCATTTTTTCTCTCCACAAATCTCCCTCTTCTGCACACATATTTATCCACACAACTCTTGTGCGAGAGACCTTACATACCCCACTCTCCACACTCCTGCACACCATAATTCTCCACACATATTTCACTTTCCCACTTCTGAAGTCATGCACAAGTAATGTTATAAGGATTTATATCTCTCCATACTTGGTGAAATTTTCATGAATATGGAGTGCCTTGCATACTTTTCAAGGATAATTTATGATCCATTAATTGGTTCTGATTTGTGAGGTAAAGGGTGATGATCCGGGGATGATGTGAATTAATTATCCTGCTTTCCCATGAATCAATGACTTTTCAAAATAGCTTCCATTAGTGGTTGCTCATGTTTTGAAAGAAGTTTGTACGTATGGAAAGGATATTTAGTAAATGTAATTCATGCACTTAGCCTTTAAATAGCCTTGGGCTCCGTAACTCATAAGTGACAGCCTCATGTATATCAAATTGCATCGAAGAATAAGGAATATGGAAACTAGAAGAAGGAAAGACCCCTTTTGTGGAGATATTGCTAACTCTCTCGCCTGTCAAGACAAAGACTTCCATTGGTCCATGGAGTATTAGTGGTATATGAGCTTATCTCTTGAAAATGGGAAATATAAAGAAATCTAGATGACACGCTCGGTAAATGTTGCTTGTATGCTTGAAGTTTTGACTTCAAAGAGCTAGTTACCTGGTGCACTCGAAGATTTAACCCAAAAAGCATAACAATTCGAGTGGCACTCAAAGGGAAGAACCATGTTCAATTAACTCCAAAAATGTTTAAAAGGATGCTTCAACTTCCTACTACCAATAAAAGTCTTAGGCTTCTGGAAGTTAACTCTTTCATGGATTCTCAAGGCAATGGAACAACTTTGTTAAAGGACTTCATGGTTCCATCTGCATATATTTTGTCCGACCTCTTAGTCATCAACATATCTCTGTTGGAGGAACCATACCAAGATTTTTCATGGTTGTTCGCACGCTTAATGGGACAATAATCAACTTCCCATATCCCTGAGTTAGTATTGTATGCATTGCATTTCTCTTTTCTAAAAGAAGTCATCTTTGTCTAGGCTGAGGTAATATTAAATAAGATTTCCTTTCAACTGGCCAACTATTTAAGGACCCAAAGATTTTTTATGACCACGTATATGGTCTTAGCTGCCTACTATAATGTCTTTGAGGGTTTGCCTCTAAGAGGAAATTTAGATGTAAACAATGAACCTGTTTAATTTTTGATCTGAAAATGATAAAGGCTTGTATTCTTGAAAATATTTATAAGTTTTAATTCAAGTGTTCTTATGCAAATGGATCAATTTTGCAAACACAATTTTTTTATAGAAATTACACATTCAAGATGCAGATAATAAGTAGCAAATAACAGTGAACAAAAAACATATAACACAGCAAATGATAAAGGAGTTCACCCCTCTCTTGGGCTACATGTCCTGGTCCAGCTTCCAATGGATATTTTATATTATTTTCTCAAAGTGATA
>CBVK0101752789.1:0-13075 GCA_900067695.1 Picea abies | reverse complement strand
CTTCAGCACCAACTGAATGAAGGCACCAACCTTCAGATTCTACAAGCACCTACTTGCAGAGAAAGAGACATACGTCTCCCTAGCACCACCCTACCACCCTAGTTTCTTGAATAAAAATATTTCTCAAACCAATTTGCTTATTCTGATTTAGCTTGCTTACCATTTCTGCTATGCTGCTCTGATTTAACCATCTCTGATCTTCTTAACTGCTCAGCCGCAAATTCTGTTTTATTGCCTTTGATCTACTGCTCAGCTTCACTGTCCTCTGAAGCCCATTCTCAGCTCCTTCTTCTGTCACACAGGTTCTCCTCCTTCTTCCACATCCATAGCGCTAGCTCTTTCTCACCTTAACAACACCAATTCAACTCTGTTTCAGCGTGTTATATAGAATCACCACATGTAGAGGTTTTCCATGCGTTTCTCCATTCCAACTCCAGTTTCCTTTATTTCAGTCTTTCTTCTGCTTTTCGTATGCCACCTTTCTCCTTGATTTTCTGAACTACCTCTTTGCATGCCTCCTTTACGCATGCCACCTCATGCAACGCTGTCTTAACTGCCAGTCTAATTTTAGACTAAAAGTCTTTCTGCTTTTCTTAACTCCAACTGCAGTTTCCTTTTTTGTTTATTCGTTCTTTACTTTTCACAAGCCAACGTTCTCCCTGATTTTCTGAACTGGCTCTTTACTCTGCCTCCTCTACGCATGCCACCTCATGTAACGCTGTGTTCCAGCATCTGCGTTTCAGCATCTGTGGTCCTGCAGTCATGTTCCAGCACTCGTGTTCCAGCAGTCGTGTTTCAGCATCTACGTCTCAGCAGTCGTGTTCCAGCAGTCGTGTTTCAGCATCTACGTTTCATCATCTGTGATTCAGCAGTTGTGTTTCAGCATCTACGTTTCAACAGTCGTGTTCCAGCAGTCGTGTTTCAACATCTATGTTTCATCATCTGTGATTCAGCAGTTGTGTTTCAGCATTCACGTTTCATCATCTGTGATTCAGCAGTTGTGTTTTAGCATCTACGTTTCAGCAGTCGTGTTCCAGCAGTCGTGTTTCAGCATCTACGTTTCATCATCTGTGATTCAGCAGTTGTGTTTCAGCATTCATGTTCCAACAGTCGTGTTTCAGCATCTGTGACTCAGCCAACATCTGTGTTCGCACTTGTGTTGCAGCGTCTGTGTTCGCATTTTGTGTTTCATCATCTGTGTACCAACATTTGTGTTCCAGCATCTCCAGCGTCTCTTGTGCGTGCTCCATAAACAATCGATTGCCATCAATGACAACCTTAACCATCTGCGTTAGCTTCTGTGTTCCAGCTCTGTTCTCCATAAACAGTCGATTGCCATCAATGAAAACCTTGATCATCTGCGTTAGCTTTGCTGTAGCCATATTTCCAACAATTTTTTTGGTATACACTTCTAGCAGGAAGGCTCCCTCTAGAATATTTTCCATATTTCTTAAATCTTGAGGATTTAAACCCTTTCTTCTGGAATCCCGAACTATTCTTCTTCTTCCAGTCCTCGTGGGGTCTCATCTTACTCCCAAACTATTCATAGAAATACCTTTCCTTCCGGATAGCTTCTTCTAAGGTCTTTGGTTCGTCGAAATCAATCCTATCCTGGTAGGTCTGAGGTAACCCACTAATGAACCACTGCATTTTTTCTTTTTCGTCTTTTATGTAGGGTACATACCTCAGTAGTTCAAGGAATTTATTGACAAATTCATCTATGGTGAGCTACCCCAGCCGAAGCTCATAGAATTCCTTATTTTTCCCATCCATGTATTTTTTTGACACACACTGCTTCCTGAAGTATTTCTCAAACTGTTTCCATGACAAGTCCTTCTCATGGAATCCTTTCACATTCCTAAGGTCTTCCCACCATATGGAAGCCTTTCCATTCAAGTTGAAGATGGCTATTTGAGCCTTCAAGTTTTTAGAGTAGTCATGGACTCTGAAATACTTCTTTAAACCAAGCATCCAAGATTCCGCCTCTTCTCCCTTCTTAATCTCTTTGTCGAAAGAGGGTGGTTTGGATTTCTTGAACTCTTCAGAGCTATGGGTTTTGGAATGCTTCCATTTCTTTCCTTTCCTGTGAGGATGTGAGTCGGCCCTGCTACTAGAACATCCTTTGGAGTTGTCAGCTTCCTTTTTAGAGTACTCTCCCGATGAGTTTCCCCTGCTTCCAGGTTGGACCTTCTTCGTGGTACTTCTCCCATTGGGGTCACTTAGGGAGTCATGTTTTTAGATCTCAGGTGGGCTTTGACTTCTCTTCTTGTGTTGTTGGTCCATATGACTGGTTACGGGTTCATGTTGTAGTTTCCTCTGTATGTCAGATAAGCTCTGTAGCAAGACTACTTTAACTTCTGTTTGTTTCTCTTGCTCCTTTGTCAATCTCTCAATGTCAGCCTTGAAACTCTATAACTCAGCCCTGAGGCTCCTTACAATTTCAGCCATATCTGGAGGGGTTTCCACATCCCTCCTTTCATCATATTCTTCGTCTCTATTGTGGGAGCCATCCCCCACTTCATGACACGTCACTATCCTTTAGTATTGGATTTTTCCCATGATTCACTGACTGCTCGAGTGTTGAAAAAAACACTTATTGTTAGCTAACAGTATATTATTTTATGAACAATAAACAGTTCAATTTATTAAATGCATACACACAGTAGAAAGTTTCACTCTTTTCTTTAATAACAATTTTTTTTTAACCAGACTTTTAAGAAAGAGGAAAGATATGGTGTCACTCCTTTAAAAGTACTCCGAATAGCATTGTTAAGTGACTCGTCCATAATCCCAAGTAGTCAAAGTGTTGTAACCATGCTCTGATACCATTTTGTCACATACCCACAACGGGGCATAAATAAATTTTGCTTTTTCTTAACTTTCTTTAGTTTCCACTTTCTTTTGTTGCAGGTTCTTCCAATCCGCGACTCTTTCCTGAGCCCCATTTTTGAAGGGTTTGAGCAACAGGTTCTATCTTTCCATGCTATCCCCTTCCTTCCTATGTCCTCAAGTGGTGACCACACTCTCCCACAACCTAACGGTCCTGATCTCCTCTCTCACGAATCGAGATCTTGCGTTTCACGACTTTGCAAGTTGGCTTACCTCTGTTTCCCTGATTCCCGATTTCCTGATATTTGTTTTCTAGATGAATGGTCTGGATCCCTCCTTCGATCAATGACTATGATCCTTTCACGAACTCAAACTTTGTGAGTTGCGAGTCAGTGAAATGTTGACTTCTTGCCATGCGTCTCTTCTCGATGGACGATTAGGATCAAATCAGGGATTCGTGTATCGGGTATTTGGATGTGAGTCAACCCTGACTCTTTTGATCCCCAAAATCCTGATGACATTAGATCAATGGTCCATGATCTCCCATGATTCGACAGTCCAGATCCTTTCTCGTGAATCAGGTCTTTCCCGATCTCCGATTTCCCAAAATTCACCCACGTCAAATCAATAGTCTGCAATCCTCTGTGATCCAACGACTGTGATTAGATCACGAGTTCATGTTTCATGATTCGTCAAAGCTCTTACCATTGACTTTCCCGATGTGCAAGTCAGCGAAATTTTGATATTACTCTACGTGTCCTTCCCAACACCAACGACTAGGATCAACTCTACTCTTTCCCTTGTGAATATTTCGAAGTCCAAATCCTCAAACTCTCGGATTTGTTTCCATCTGTCTACCCTGACGATGGACGATTTCGATGATTTCAGAACTTCGGGACTTGCCAAAGTCCATTCTCCTATATACTTTCAAAGGGTTTAACCCTCGTGCACCTTTCCTGGATCCAATTACTATTGGTCCTCTCACTCAGATCTGATGGTCCAGATCTGATCTCCTCATGCGTGCTCTTCTAATTGTCTGGATGTGAATTCCCATGGTCCATATCTCTCACAATGCTTGATCCAACGGTCACTGCTCCTCCTCCTCCTAAACTTTCACTTTCTTCCCTGGCTTGGAAGATTTCAGATGTTCTGAAGGCCTCAGCCCTTGATCTACGTCTCGTCAGCCTTGATATATGGGTCTCTACTTCCTCTTTCCTTCCGGAGCTTACGAACTTGAAACAAGTTCACCTCTTGGACCTCATCCGCAATCTTAAAAAGTGCTTATCTCTTTTGAGCTTGGTTCTTAGGGGATTTCGAATTCCCACATACTCTTCCGTTAATCTGCTTGTGTTAGATCAACGATCCATGATCTTCCTTGATACAACGGTCCATATCACATCGCAACTTTGGGTTTCAGAAGTTTAGTCATGCCAACATGTGGATATCCCAATGTGAGAATTTGTGAATATTGAAGGAGTCGAGCTGTTAATGCTTGTGCCCCTTCTTCAACTCTAGCGGTTGTGACAGACCCTGGGTTCTCCTGAACGAACATCATCCATTCATCTTCTAAACGAAAGGATATTCCCTTTCTATACTTGAACCTCACTATTCTTCCTAAGATTTGTTGGCTCTGAAGGACTTAATAGTTTTTCACTCTTTCTTTCGAATGTAACACTTGGAAGCGTTCTTCCGCGCACTCCTTAAGTTCATTCCTCAAATATAGGACTTAATATGGTCTCGGTCTCCGCCCACCTTGCAAAGACTCGGAGCATACCTGCACTACCTCTCCTGAGATTATTAGACTCCATTCTCATAGTGATTGTAGGGTTCAACCTCTGCAATCAGGGAAGTAATCACGCGACTCTAGGATGGTGGCGAAATTATCTGGGAAAGTGCTTCCAAGGAATTAAACTAGAGCATAAGGAAATCAAGAATATATGAAATTTCTCAAGGAACGAAAGCATACTTCTAACTTAGTCATTCAATATAGAAACCATTGTAGGCATATAAATAAAAGTCATGCATTCATTATTTCCAATTCAAAGCACAAGGCATAAAAACACTTATCAAAACCATAAGGCATGATGCGACTGATGAGAGGGGTGCTCATTTCCACCCAACCATAGGTTCAATCACTCCCAATGGATTTATCATTGGCCACCCCCGAGCTTAGGCCACGATGCTTTGAGATTCAATCTCTCACTTCTAGATCAATGAAAGTTAGGGACAAAGGTTAGTCTCCTTCTCCCTATATAGGAATATATGAGGACAAAGATTACTCTCCTTCTCCTGACTCAGTTTCTATCCTTTGTGATCAGAACTCACTTTCTCTTTCAATCCTTCCTCGGACCTAAGAGTTTCCGCTCTCATCTCTACATTCTTCGCAGGCCCTCTCCTTGCCCACACCACGCTTCCTTTCTTTCCTTCCTTAGCAAGATTGTGTGTGTATTGAAATCCCAGTCCGTGGTCAAGTCCATAAGACTTACAGATGGGTGGTTTGCCCAATTCCCTCATTAACTCTTGAGGAGGCCTTCCCACCTACCAGCCTGGCTGTAATTCATTTCAGGTTAGAGGGTTGTTCTGATCTTGAGCAATTAAAACTGGCATAATACTGGTTCGGTGGAGGTTAATGCAACCATTTTGGGTCCCCTCCACCGTCTTTTCATTAGAAATCATGGTCTCTCTTAGCACATCCCCTTCTTAGCAGTCATGCAACATGTTTCCATTATCTATTAAAATAACAAGATTCACATTCATCGACCTTCATACAAAGGTCCACCAAATCAAACATTCACACTTTGAGTTTGCCATAGTTCCTAGACAATAAAGTTATATTTACAGAATGGGAGAAATAGGGTGTTACACTTTATTTCGAAAGAATACATTAAACTATGTTGTCTAGGGTTCCCCCTCGAGAAGGAAAATGATTGTCATAAAGTGAGAGGAAAAGTTTCTATGGTGAAAATGGGAAAAATTCTTAAGTGCCTCTAGGGTTTCACTTCATTTCGGGACTTGAATGTCTTTGATTGTAGGCTTGGGATATAACATGAAGCTTGGAGAAACATTTTTGTTGCTAGCCATGCGATCTAGATGACTCAAATAAAAGTGGAGAATGTTGTAGCTATCATACATTGCGGGTATAAAAGTTGAATTTATTTTTTTGAGGGATGCATCTATTAATTAAATAGTAGAGGTTCTCTTGTGATCTAAGAAATAAGTGGGATCTCTGAGGTTATAGTCATACCATTTTTGGATCATTAGAATTGGCCTTATCACTTGACACAACTAGTACAATAAGAAGGGTCATAGAGTTGATAGGTTCTAGAATTGATGTCATAATTGTCAATTTAATTATGGATATTCTAGCTAGTAGTTGTTGTACAAGATGAAACAAACACAAGGTGATATTATTCCATATATATTATTTAACATAAACTACAAAGATAAATGATGATACTTTCTAAATCATATAATAAACAACCAAGAGCTCTAAATGATCACACAACATAACTTCCAAGTTGTTTTTTGAAATTTTGACATAATTAGTCTCTCCTATTACTTAATTCATTTGGTACCAATGCATTTAAAATCCCTGTAACTTTAAAGACATAAATGGTAGAGATCTACTCTATGAATCCCCCGCTAGGCATAAGTGGAATAAGGGAGGGTAATTTGATGCTCAACTTGAGTAGTTGAACTTGATGGTTGTGAAAATTCCAAAGCATACTGCATCCTATAGAAATGGCAGTTTGAAGAATTCTTCATGTATGGTTATGGAGGAGAATAATGTAATACCTCTTTATAACTTGCAACATGTCCTCACATATATTTGATTATTCACCCAAAACTAAGGTAATATTGAAATTCCTCATTTAGTGGAAGATTTTCCATCTAACACTTCAATTGATTTAGGGAAAACCAATTCAAAGGGTAGAAGGCTTGTTATGATATCTAAATATAACCTGCTTCATTGTAGTTATTGGTACTTTGCTTAGGGAATTAGAACAATTGGTAGTAATTTATAATATTCTATTAGTTAACAAACTTTATGTTTGAATACATTTTATGTCATTTTATTGTACCATTTTTGTTAGTTGATAGACTTTCATATAAATCAGAGTTATCCCACATGAAAAGGACAAAGAAAAAAAATGGGATCACTAGCTATATAAAGGCTCTTAGGCATTGGAGTAGGGGTCTTGTGAAGTGTGTTATTATGGGTGGTATCTAGGAGACAATTTATTATTTGGGCTAAGAACAATGTCCATACTATCCTTGAATGTGGCCCGTGTTGGTTTCTCATTTTTGTCTTCCATTTGTTTGATATTTTTAGTTAAATGCATAACTCCCAAAAGATGATAACATTACCAATATCCTACTTACACATTATGTGCATATTGATCAACCACACAAATATGACTCTATATTTGCTTGTTATTTCTTCTATTTCTTACAATCAAGGCATAGGTAATACATGTTGGATGTTAAGAACCATAAAAATGCTCATCTTTTTTAATGTTAAATTCGTAAGACTTTTCAGAGAGCACTCAAAGAGCCAATCTCATTGTAGTGCATAGACTTTGCATCTTTGCACTCAAAGCTCGAAAATGGAAATGGGGCCTCACAATATCTTAATATGAATTAGTGGCATTGGTATTCCCCCTTTTATTAGCCCATTTCTTTAATATAGACTTTGAAGGTGTATTTTTCATTTGATGTCTATCGTAAGTTAAAAAAAAATCACATTTTGATACTTTCTAGACAATTCTTTAGTCTTGTTTACTCCTTGATAAGGTTCTTGATTATACACTCTCTACTTCCCTTAGATCAACCTTAACATTTGTGTTTGATTTGGTTTACTTGGCTTGATTATAGATGCTTTCTTGAGATTCTCAACACCCACATAATGTTTTGGGCATACATACGTGTTGATAAGGTAAAAAATAATCTTTCCCTTTTCTTCTCTCTCTTGCGCCTCATACATGGGTCATATAGGTATATTTGTGCATGTCTCCCATAAATAGACGCATTAGAGAGCCCAATTCCAATGTGGATTAATGAAAAATTCACAGATATGTCCAACACTAGTAGATTCTTGGGTTTGAATCAAGGATGAGTAATTGTGAGTTTCATAGTTTCACCAATGATTATTAATTGTGCCTTGTACACCCTTGTGAGTTTACTTTGCTTAAAAGTATCCCTTCTTTTGACTTTCTTAGGACTCTTCTTTTTCTTTCAAATCTTATTGGAACTTTTCCAATTTGTTTGCTAGAATTAGATCTCACCTTCACTTGAGCACTTGATTCACTTGGATTTATTGTATCCATCAAATCCTTCACCTTGTGGAATTACCCTCATTTGTTTCTTTCCATTCAATTGGATTCTTCCCATTCTTCACCTCAATTATTATATCTTGGTTTTATCTATGTGGGGATTTTCTAGATCCTCTTAATCCCTATTTTTTGGAGGATTACCAATGCCACAATGTAGAGAAAGCACATCACAGTGAAGGGCCAACTTTATCTACTGATTGATAACTTTGTTTTTGTTTGTTATTTGTAATTTCAATGTTCTATTTGTAGAATTATATTCCACCATATTAGAGACTTGTGTTTTCAGTTACTAAGCATGAAGATTATTCACAAGAAGAAACTTGGTGGGAGTATAACTTGTTTGTCGACTTTTTTAAGTTAAGGGCCTTCTTCTCCATTCATTTGTGTTCTTCCTCTCCCTTTTTTGTGGTATTCAATTTATTTCTAGAAGTTTTTCTTTCTTGAAAGAATTGGAAACCTTACTCTTTAAAAATCCTAAAAATTTTAAAATAAGTACCATATAAAATAATCCAAAACCTCAAGAGAAAATTACTTTATAAATTAATAACTAACATAATAGCCTTCCTTCCCTTCACATCTCCTATTTGGTTTGATTACCTTTAATAATTGTGGGGTGACTCCACTTCCTTCCTCATCCTATGATCTCTTCTATCAATTTGTAAACATCTTTTATAAAGTAGCAAGTGCTTCACTACATTTTTATGACTCCATTAGGAATTCCAATAATATTTCCACTTAACTTTCCTTTCTTGTGTCATCATTTCCATTACCATAAGAAATTGTTTCTCTATGTTTCCTAGTGGAAGATGTTATGAGGAGCTTCTATGTTGCCTAGTGGAAGATAGCATGAGGATGTGAATGAAGTCATTCCTTCCCTTGATTACTATCTTTCATACATGGTAATTGGATAAACTATTCTCATGGACATTATAAGTCCCTCATTCCACTCACATTCTTTCAATGATAACAGTTCAACAACTAGCCCCATGGATAGAAGTACCATAAATAACAACAACAATAGGTTATCAATTAGCATCGACAGTGGTAGTGACTGTTTGGTCTACATTTATATTTTAGGGTGGTTAGATAGGGAAAGTAAAGGGGGTTGTATCCTTCTTCCGCTTGTAGCCGGTAAATTAGGTAGTTGGAGCTTCCTTTAGGTTGAAGCATGTAAACAGGGGGTTGGAGCTTCCTTCAGGTTGAAGCATGTAAACAGGGCGTTGGAGCCTCCTTCCAGTTGTAGCTGGAGAAATAGGAAGTTGGTGCTTCCAATGAATGTACTCTTTGATAAATAAGAAAATCATTCCTTGGTTTTCTCCCACATTGGTTTTCCACGTAAAATTCTGTGTATTGTGTTTATGTGATGTTTATGCATTGAATTATGGTGTTGATGATATATTGAATTCTAATATTATTGGAGGTTTTATATTGTGATCAAAATTCATTATTGTTCTCATATTGATTCACCCCCCTCTCAGTATTCCAACAAGAACATGGTGTCCCCATTGTTAATGAAAAACCAATATAGAGGAAACTTCAACAAGCCCAATGAAGGAGCAAAAGGTAGGACCAAATAAAGAAGGGAATGCATAGAAATATATTTCTCACCCAGGAAATAATGAGTCCTCTCACCCCAAAAAAGGTGATACTTCATCAAACAATGGTGAGCCATATCATGGCCCACTTGGTGGCAATGACCCATAGGTTTCATCACTAGAAGGTAAAAGGGAAATTACAAATGGGTAATATGTTAAAATAAATCAGGATGGTAAATAGCAAGGAGACCAAAATAGTGGCATTGAGACAAATGGTGAGATGCAAAACAATTGGAATAATAAGAATTATACAAGTGGAGAAAACACAGAGCATGATAAGGAAAATAAGAAGGACACTATCACCATCCCTGAGTAGGTCCTGAAACATGATGAAGAAACTAAGAATCATGATGATATTTTACTAGATGGATTATCAAATTTGGAGAAAACACATAAAAGGAAACCCAAGATAAAACCTAGGAAAATGTCACCAATGAAGAGAAATCTAGTCAGCTAGAAAAAGGATGTAGGGAAAGAATCTCTAGCTAAGGAACTCATTCAGGACCTTGTATCATATCACTTCTATACCCCTGGGATTTTGAGAAATGTATTGTCTTGGGGTGATCATCCCATACATCAACCAATTGAGGAGGTGGGTGACTCAGAGTCTTTTTCCTATGATAAAAATCATAAATCTATAGTCAAAAGGACTCACAAAGAAAGAAAAATTACATTGGATTATGGTGTACTATGCACCACAAAGGATGTTCTCATAGATTCCAAGAAAGATAAAATGAGCCAACTCTATTAAACAATTTTATCCATCTCACTTGCCTCTTTTGAAAAGTCAATAATGGAATAAAGAGAATTAGAGCAAGCCAAGGTTGAAATAAAATCTCTTAAGCACCAGGTTCAATATCATCAAGAAGCTAGAGGGGTAAAAAACTTTAAGAAATACATTCTAGAAGTATATAAAAAATTCCTTAAGATGCAATAAGACTTAGTAATATAGGAATTCACTCTTTAGGAGGAGTCCTTGATATTTGGGATCACCTATAAGGACATACTTTGGTGGGCAGAGAAATGAGCCAACACCTTAGAGAAGGTTGAGTTCATTCAAGCAATACAAAAGGATAAAGGGGCAGAGGACCCTAACATAGAGTTGTTATTAGATGGGCGGTTAGATAAAATGCACTCAGCCACTAAACATTGGGATACAATTGTGGACGAGTCCAAAGATAAAGTAGAAGAAGAGTGGGAATGTTGTCATCAAGTTTTGGAGAAGTTGAACCAGCCAATGAAAGACCTCCAATAACCAACTTTCAACTCTCTTTTGGAACTTCGACCGATATATGAAGTATCAGACAAATTGCAGTGATCGAACGACAAGTATAAAGATCAAATCGACAAAATCACAACTATAGAGCGAGGGAACATGCAAAGATACATCATCATCCAGGTCAAGATCATATATTAGATGGAGAAATCGACTAACAGAATGTGGAAATACACTTTCCAATTCCCCGATAGTAAACATGCGTTAAGTTTGCCGATGGAACAACACAAATTCCATTTCAGTGAAAGTTGTACAAGAATTTTGAGGGAGTGGGTTGACTATGCAGAAGAGAATGCAAGCTTGAGTAAATCTAGATCACTCAAGTCATCATGACTCAAGTTGTTGTTTTTAGTTTTTGAGCCGCTATGGTGGATTTTATTTTATTTATTAAATTTGTATAAATAAGAGGGTACGCTCGATAAAAAAATGACCTTTTGGAAAGCAATTTTTTTTTTCGTTTATTATATTACATAACTATTTATATAGTTAATGGTGAAGCTCTGTTGGATCTTGGAATTGATTTTGGAACCAATTGTGTGATAAGTGGTTACAGTGTGGATTTTTCTGCATTTAATCATTCTTATACCAATGTCTAGTAAGATATTTTGTAACCGAGCTATCTTGTGAATGAATGTTTCTTCCATTGATCTCTCATCTTTGTTTAAATATGCATGTTAATATACTTTGAGGCTTTACCTCAGATGATCAGTAGATTTAGAATCACTTCTTTATAACTGACAAGTCTTTAGCCAATTATTTTCATGCATGTGTAACGAATGTTATCTAGTATTTTTAGATAATTATTTCCAAGGAGAAATTATATATATTAGTTTACTTGTTAT
Source organism: Picea abies (assembly GCA_900067695.1). Lineage (NCBI taxonomy): Eukaryota > Viridiplantae > Streptophyta > Pinopsida > Pinales > Pinaceae > Picea > Picea abies. The sequence goes on along the minus strand of CBVK0101752789.1, from coordinate 1,200 downwards.
TTGTTACCATATTTCTTCCGGGAAATTAGTTTTAAGAAGAATTTTGTTATTCCGCATGTTTTTTGTTGGTTGATTGATTAAGATAAATAATTCTTGTAAACCATCCAATCTTTTATCATAACCATCTTCTAAAAAATTACAAGAAAATTCTTTTCCAAAAAATAAGAAAGAACAAGCAAGGAATATCGACAAATCTTAAATCCCATCGAATGGTTGTTGGACTATTAATCCAGAGAGTTGCACTATCCCAAATGGAGAAGATTCTAATAGGATCTCATCTTCAGGTGTGATTCTTATTGATGAGTAAAAGGGAATCCAACCCCCTCAATAGGTTGATGATATAGTATCAACCAATTTCTAAGAAAATAAGCTCGAAATGAAGTTGAATTAATTATATCCCCATCTCCCATATCCTTCAAAAACTAATTAATGAAAATAGTAAGTATCTCATGTTCATAATAGTACCTATTTACTATACAAACATTGCTTGAATTATGAAGAACTATATCTTCACAAAACACTTTAAGCACCATTTCAAATATTTTTCTATCACAATATTTAATAATTCCCACTAGCCACAACAAGGTAGAATAAGCCAAATTATACCCTTTTCATTAAATTTAGAATTTTTACCCTCAATGTTGGCATTCAATTCTTTCAAAATAATGTATTTGCATGCATCTTTAAGATATAGGAATATAGTTGACTCAAAGTAGTAGTACATATATTTGTTGATTCTGCTACGATACTTTGATACATTCAAAGTCATAGACAATAATTCATGTAGAGAATATTTCACCATCTCTACATGCTCGTAATCAAACTTGTCCTTACTTATGTCAAGACTCACAACTTGTGCAATAAATTTATCTACAAAGATGACATGGCTCAACATTTACTTTTTTCTCAATGGCTCCAATGAATAAAATTCAAATATCACATAGATGTATCCACACAATAATGAAACATTGTTTCAAAAGCAATTAGTAAAATAGACAATGCTTCATCCACAACTAAAAACAAATGATTTATTTTGTATAATAAGAATGCATGAGTTCAATTTATTTAATTTAATTCTCACAACTATGAGAGCTTGTTAATTTGATTCCAAATGATTTCTTATTTGAAAAGAAGTGTTCAAAAAGATTATTTTCAAAAACATCATATTTTTTCAACACTCGAGAATGATTGAAAATAGGA
>CBVK0101752783.1:0-17201 GCA_900067695.1 Picea abies | reverse complement strand
GAGTTGGAGCTTCCCTCAGGTTGTAGCCTAAGAAACTAGGGGATTGGAGCCTCCTTCCAATTGTAGCTGGAAAACAAAGGAATTTGGTGCTTCCAATGAATTTAATTCTTCAATACATATAAGAAAAAGAATTTTGTGGTTTTCTCCTGATTTAGGTTTCCACGTAAAACACTGGTGTACTGTGTATGTGTGTGATTGTTCATTTATTATTGCTCATTATTAGATAATAATTCTACATTGATATAACACTTGGATTATATGGTTAAAAAGGATTATAATTACGCTATTACTAATTCACCCCCCCTCTCAATAATCCAACATATTGAGCATTAGTAAAAAATGAAGCGTAAAAATGTCATGGGTCTTGCACCATACTTGATGGTTGAGGATACCATGGTTGTTTCTGGGATACAAAAAAAAATTGTTCTATTCCTTCATTAGATCCCTGGTATACTTCTTCTATTTTAGGAAACAAGGGACAACAACCAATTGCATGGTTTTTCTCATAGATAGCACAAGTTTTCACATTATTTAGTGGATAGTTCCATAAAGGGTGCTTCTTCTGGTAATTGTAACAAAAGATGGATAATTCCAAATCTTCTTCATCATGCTTCTTCTTTTCTTATAATATATCCATATGTTGGCTAAGAGAACTAAGAATATCATTTTAAATTCATCCAATAAATTTCCAAATTCAATTATGTTAACTCCTCCCCTAGCTGATTTGGTAACTCTAATAACAACATCTATGGGGCCTTTACCGTGTTTGTCATTTCCTCTTAATTATTAATTGAATAATTTACAAATATCCTCATAAGATAACTAATACACTTCTCCTACTCCCATTAGATTCAACAATTCAATACATTCATCTCGAATCCCTATTAAAATAATGATCTGAAGAGTATCTAGATACAACTTGTTTTGTTTTGATCTCTACAAATTGTATTGAAATATCTCAACATAATATTCTAGGATTTCATCTTCCTTTTGTGTCATTTTAAAAGTCTCTTCTCACAGATCTTTGGCCTTGCAATAATCTTGATACTTCTTCAAAAATATTTGTCACTTTTCATCCCGAGTTCAGATGGTATTTCCTCCAAGTCCTATGAAATAGCAAAGAGTTGTTTCCTTAAGGGTGGAATGAAATAAATTAATCTTCTGAGAATCCTAATAATATTCATAAATTCATAAAATTACATCAAATTCGAAGAGAATTTTGTCTGGATCTTCACTAACCATGCTATGAAAATTGGGCAGAGTAGAAGATCGATTGTTTTTCATTTGGTCTATCCCATATAAATATTGAATTGGGAATTCAAGAGTCATGGGTTCTTGTTGGTTTGAATCTCCTTTTTCTTCCTTATACATATTGTCTTTCCAAAAATTTGGCTCTCTTTGTGCTACATATTCTATGGAAGGAATAGATTATGTAGTGAATTTTGGTTCTTCCACATGATTTTCTTAGAATTCTAAGTCTTCTTGGCCACTAATCAACTATTCTATTTCTACAACAGATGGTATGAATACAACATCAATGGTGGAACTATCTCTAAGACTAGCTAGAAAATTTTTGGATTAAACAACTCCTTCATTGGAAGCATATTGGGATCTAGATGATACCCACATATTTCCTCCTTTTACCAATTTTCCTACTAGTGTGTTAGCAATTTGAGTGTCTCTTATTACACCATGAAATCTTCCTTTGGAGTAAAGAATTATATTTATGCATCTTATATTATCTACTACTAATGTATAACACTATTTAGAAAATCCAACAAAGATGGTTTTCAACAATTCCCTTGAGCTAATCCCCTTACCACATGCTTTTTCAATGCACAAAGAAGATTTCCTAATCCTATGACATATCCTCGGAAATGGTGCCAAAAATGACACGATAATTAAACACCATGCTTAATATAGGTAGAGGTATAATCTACTTGCTCATTTCATTATCAACCTTGGGTTTTGTATGCTTACAAGATGCTTGTGCAATGTGTATGCAGAATTAAGGTTCTTTGTTTACTCTAATTCGTTGCATTTCTTTTGTATTTTATAAAATGAAGTTTATTCTAATTCAGGAAAGAAATTGTAATTTGAAATAAACCAAATAAGTTCTATAAAGGATTTATATTCAATAAATGAATAATTTGTTTCTAATAAAGTGAAGACATGTAAACTTCACAAGATCTACTATACATTCTAAGAGAAATGCAATACTAAATAAATCAGAATTTCATCCTTACTAATCTATGATTGAAGATAATTGTATAATACAAATGTATGAAATAAACTATATGAGAAAATGTTTAACACTTATCTATAAAAAATACTCTATCATAAAATGATTACAAAGGAACAATTCTCTTACTAAATGAACAATCAATTACAAAACTAGTATCACACTTACAAGCTTGAAAACATAACTAATAAACAATAGTACATGTGTTAGTGGAGTGGGCCCATCCTCCTTTGGAACAATATATTGGGGATATCTAATGTTAGTATTGTTATCGCACAGATTGTAGGTTGGGAAAATCCTGACCCAATCTACAAAGGTGAGACAACTATGGGAATACCTATCCATTGTCACATTTGATAGGTACTCCCCTCACTTTAGAGATGATGTGATCACCTCAATGGGGGAATCTCGGTGACCCTAGGGGAATTGAGATGGAGGTTGGAGAGATTATGAGAGTAACCCCTTAGGTCAATGATGAATAAGGATGAGAGCTTGGAAATGAGTCTTGTATAAGGAGGATGTTTTCCAAAGCCTTAAGTAACTGCACCAAAGTGTTAAACCTATTTGAAACAAGACGAATAATCGAGATACAAACCTAGTAATCAAGTGTACAAGAAATTGAATCTTGTTGTCCTATATTTCATAAGTAAACAAGAATATATATCGGCAAGGAAAAATGTTTTGAATTGCAGAAATAACCATCCAAAGTACAAAAGAATTATTGGACAATGAAGCACTAAACAAGCACATAATGTTCCAATATTTAAGCATAAAATTTGATGGTAGAAGACGGTTGTTAGATAATGTTTTTAGAGAATTATAGTGACATCCAAGTGGTTGTAGAAAATATTTTCTACAACATCAAATTTCAACCCTAAAAATCAGCGAGTAAATCATCAAAAAGTTATCCAATAAGAAGTAGAATAATAATAGTGGCTTCCAAGAAACTTTCCACAAATAAAAAGTGAGTTAAAGTAAAAGTTAAAGTGTGTTTTGTTGCATCCCTAATGGTTTCATAATAAATTTAGAATAGAATCAAGATATACTTAGCCAAGCTAGACACCCTAGTGGCTCAAGAAGGCCTAAAGCATGTAAAATTGATTCCACTTCAGACAAATGAAATATCTCGAAAATTCACGCATACCAATGTAAGTATTTTATTTATCCAATGCAATTTTCATATTAGTGATTTAAATCTATTGGGTAAATGGAGTCTTGGTTATAAGAGTTGGATCCACAATTTCTCTAGGGGTCTAAGCCCTTTTACTCCCTAGAGCATGCAAAACTAACAAAGGTAAATCTAGGAGGGTGTAAGCCCTTTTACTCCTAGAAACCTTGCTAAAATTTACTTATCAACTATAAAATAAGATAAATCTTGGTGGAGGGTGTATTCCCTTATACTCCTCAAGATTTCTAGACAAGAATACCAATGAAACAAGAATAAAATACCAACAAGTGCAGAAATCCTCTTACCAATTCCACAAGATAGCAAGACCAAAAACCATAGATTACCGAGCAATTTCCATCAACATGCAAGAGAATAAGCCTCCAAGAGGTGTGCACCAACTTATCTCCAAAATATACCAAGAAAAGCATCCAAAATGTTGCACAAGAGAGAGATAGTCCAAAATTCCCAAAGAGGACAAAAATTCAATCCAAGTATGTCTTCTGTAATGAGAGAGTTGTGATAAAATGAAATGATTCAAGCCTTTATTTATACAAGGCTTCTAAAATTAGTTTGTCCACATTAAGTTAGGGAAAACCACAAAACAAGGGGGTTGACCCCCTTATTTTTTCCCCTTTACCATTTTAATTCAAATTTTACACAAAAAATAAACCCTAAAGGTGATGTCAAGCCTTTCTACGGTGACGTCTTGGCATAGTTCATAAGTCGTTGAACATAAGGAGGAAGTTGTTGGGACACCTAAGGCATTCCCTCCATGTGCTAGGGTCTTCTCCATGGTGAAAGAGATCCTCCTAATCACAAGGTGCCAAATTTCCATCAAATTACCATCACCACCACAAGCCATAGCCCCAAATCATGACGTAAAACCCTAGAAGTGTGGAATAAGGCCTCCAAAGGAAAGTTGTTGGGCTGGAAAGGGCTAGGTTTCATTGTCCAAGGTGTCCTATATTGCCTCCAAAGGAAACATCCATCATCTAGTTGGCCCCAGTGTGTGGGTCATGGCATCCAACATGTGGGCTTCCTACCCCAATCAAGGCCCAATCTTGGCTTGTTCCTCCAAATCATCCACCAAGAAAGGTCCTAAAAAGACAAATGTGTGCACCCTCCAAGGGTATCAAGTCAGATGTATCATGGAAAGTAAAATCACATTTAATACAAGAGACATATAAACATGTACATCAAAGACCCTATGCAACTTGCCAAGTTTTAAGTATGGGAGGGTTGTCAAGGTGACCTGTTAGGTAAGTCATTCCTCAAGTCAAGGATTTTTTCCCACGTGAACCCTCTCTAATTCATGTGAAGAATATGAAGTGGATGGGGGAAATACTTTTGGGCATGGGGTTCATGGCATACAAGGGTTTTTATTTCATTGTTTATGGGTGCTTGTGTAGAGGGTGTGTGTTACACATGATTTTGGTCACTCTAGTGATGTCTCTACAAGTGATGTATTCAGCCTCCCACAAGGACTTTTTGCCTGAGAAAAGTGACTATTGTCTTCTTCCAAAAAGCACATTTTTAAGATGAGTTCGCAGGATGCCTATATTATAGGGTGAGAAAATCCTTCATTCTCGCAGGCAACCCAAACTTAGGGTGCGAACTATTCACAATCTACTCTATAGGTAGGGTGCGAACCTATTTCAAAGCTTGGAAAAGAGAAGAGGTCACGAAGGTTCTAGAAGGGAATCTTCAAGAAAATGAGTTGGCATTCGCATGGTTGGCATCCTACTGACTTCTCATATTTAGTGGGATCATCCTCATCCATTTAACCATCTCTCATTCTCCTATATATTGAAATCTTTCTCATGGAAAAGGTTAAGCAAGATTGAATGAAGAATTGGTGAAGGAATTGTGTGAAGAACTTTGTTTGGGCAGAAGCTTGAAGAATCTTTTTGGTCTATCAAGTTGTATTGGATCTTCTTCATGCAAATATAGAGCAAGTGTGTGTGTTGGAACCAAGGGTCACTAAAAGGAAGCTTGCGACATCAAGGCAATCTGGTTGTATCTTCTACTTTCATTTAATATAATACAGCAGCATGTCCCTTTCCCATAAAATCACTCTTATTTTATTGCATAACTCCTTGATCATATGCATAGGTTGACATTGAATATACTTAGCTATCTTCACTTTGGTTGGTTTGTGTTTTCTTGGACCTGATTTCACAAGAGCACCGAAGTGAAGTAGGAACAACAGAGACCTAAGGAAGTAATATAAAGGTATGTCACTCATTCCTTCTTAGTAGTAGATTCAATGATTGCAACTTAGGGAAAGAGTTGTGTCATGTCCTATTTTGTTCTAGATCCAGGTGGATCTAGGGAGATCTGTTAGTGTCCACACCTACTAATTTATCCAATAACAAAATTGGCAACTCCATTGGGGATACAACCCATTTTGGTGGTTTTTTCTTGGCAATTTTCTCTTGAACTACCCTTTTTCATTCCCAATCAATCTCTGATCCTTGAGGAGACCCTCACAGACTCCCTGGATCCAGAAGTTCCCTCAAAAGTCCTATCATTTTTCCAAAATTTGCTTGATTACAAGCCTTCTCACACTTCACCTTTCTGTAGCCTATGAGAATAACTGAGGTTCGCACCCTAGTGTCCAGTTCAGTGCGAACTTCTCGCAACCTGCCTATGTCTAGCCTGCGAGAATCCTTAATTATCGCACTGTACCCCACTGTTAGACTGCGAACTCACTTGTAAAAATTTTGGATTAAGTCTTCTGTGTATTCAAATGCCCAGATTGGTTGGTGTGTTTGGAAAGAACTTCTCTAGCTAGTGAGTGAATGTTTCTTGACTTCAAATCTCGTGAATGATTATTTTTTGGAAATCGAAAGCTCTTCTTGATCATTTTTTCTCAATTTTTACCTCTTGACCTTTTCTTAACAAGGGTATAATCTTCGATTCTGAAATCCAAGTGCTTGTTTGGTCGGGAGCCTTTGATTGGATTAAAAGTTGAGATTAATTGTCCTTTTCAATTGCTTATTACTTGGAAAATTGTTACCCATGTTCATTTGAAGAGACTGGTCTTGTCAGTTTGTTATTTTTGTCCTCATTAAAAGATCGATTTGGGTGTTTGTTGTGTATTTATTTTTCGTTGGTTGCTTACTTTTTCTTAGTTCCATCCTTGTTGCTTGGTTTCTAATAGAAATTAAAGACATTTTCTTTTTTTTAAGCAACCTTTTATTCGAAAATATTGGCATTCAAGTATTGAAAGAGAATGAATAAGGAATTTGCATTGTTCATGATTGTTTGATATTACATTGCAAAGAAGATCATGCATCGTAGTTCACATTGTTCTAGAAAACTCATCTTTCCCTCCTATAAATAGGATTCATCGAACAAAATTTGTATCATTCATCCCTATTTATGCATTGTTGGGTTAGAGTCTCACACAACATCTGTTTCATTTCCGTCTCCTTTTGAGTAACAATAGCCTTTATTGCACGACTTTAAAATTGAACTAGTAACTTTTTCTAGGGTTCTTTTACACCAACATTAGCTAGGCTAGAGCTTTAGAATAGGAAGTGAGACACACTCTCCAAAGCACAAAACACACAATAGTATCTTTTGATAAGGAGTGTCAAATTCCATTTGCAACATTTTGTCCTAGGAAGCCCTTCTTACACAAGGGTCAAACATGAAGTCGCATTGAGATTGACAGAGTTACTCACCCTGCATTGTCGATATCGGTGTAGATATTTCACGTATTACAGGGGTCACTTGAAGGTATACCCACAATGATGAGTGGAAGCCTCTCAAGATGATTTCGAGCTAGATACCCTGCCCTTGCGTGTGGATTGGACTGTCGATTGTTCCCCCAGGTATCATTGTGGTTTGTGGTAACCTTAGTAGCCTATCTTTGTAGGGTCTTACACAAGGTGACTGTGAAGGGGTAAGTCTTCATGGTACCTGGAATCAACGTTGGTCAGACTCACTCGGGCTCCTAGGAGGGTATACCCACAATTGTGTGTGGGAGCTTGCACCAAGGTGTAAGTCCGTTAAGAAGATCATCAACATAACTTTTCCACCATGGCCCATCCCCTTCTTGTCTCATCGTTGCGACATTGGATTTCATCATCAACTAGTGACTTCGGAATTAGAAGGTCTTGTTTGCTTGGTTTTTCTTCCTAGATTTTATTAATGAATGTTATTTGTTTACCCAAGTTAGCCATTGAATTTCTTTTGTAAAATTATAACTCGATCACAATTGACCCTCCATGATGTTCATGTAGAATGCAAGGCCTACCTCCAAAAGATCTGGAAGGTTCTCAATCCTTGCCTACCAACTCACTAAAGGGCTCTCCTCAATAGAGTGAAGTCCAAGATGTTGCCACTCCACTAGTGGAAAGAACTAAATCTTTAGAACGGTTCTAAATTACCAATTCTCGAGAGGACTTTCGACTTCCTCCTGACTCTGGGAGATGTATTGTGCAAGTGAATTCTTCTGGAGATATAGTTCTTCAATCTTTTGGATCACCAACCGGACCTTTCATAGGACCTGAGGGTCAAGATCCTTTTTGGACTACTGGCATTTTTAGACGATATCTCTTTGGCTCAGGAGCAGGTGTTGATATCACAGTCACACCTGAGCTGCTCGAAACATCTGATCCAGACGCAATACCCTTTACTACTGCCTATTATTTTCCTAGTACAGACACTCTACCAGCTAAACACATCTTGACTATCCCTCTACAAACGATCCATTACACAATGGTCCCAGATATATGAATCCTAACACCTAGATTACAGAGGCTAGACAAGCCCCCATTGGCACACTGCTTTCACCCAGATTCACCCCAACACTTCTGCCTAGATATCATGCATTGAATTCTTCTATTCCCGCTCCTACACAAATCTCATCCGGGACTCCTAGCGTTTCCACTCCTTCTGGGCACCATCTCATTCCTGGTTTCATTCTGACACTTCCTCGACCCCCTTTCAAAGGACCTGTTCCATCCTCTATCAGAGACATCGACCCTAGTGGCACAACATCGACCCTAGTGGCACCATCCCATATTTCACACCTAATTACCAGATTCCTTTTGGTGGACAATTTCACCAAGGAGGCCAAACCCAATCCCCTTTTACAGGACAAATCCCAATTGTGACGCAACCCTTATTGGAGGGCAACCCCCACCGACCTTGCCTTATGGAAAAAACATAGCTCCATCCTTGGCCCAGTATTGGAATTATCTTATTCAACACAATCCTCTCTCAACTGGGGGGCAACAGCCTCAAGCTAGCTCCTTTATACCCCCTAGTACAGGCCAACCATATCTAGGCATGTCTAATCCTATTTGGGGCTCGAACACTCAACCCCATGCCCTTGTTCAAGGGTACAACCCTATGAATTACTTTCCTCCACACCAGCAACTGAATCTGTCTGGATCTTCATATTATATGCAAACTTCTTATGGTCCCACTGGTCTACCGATGGAACTCCCTCCCCAAAGTCACTAGTACCCACATGTGAATAGACAGTTACCCTTCTTAGCCACCCTGGACCTCCCTGATCTATCAAGAATCTTAAATGATCTGATCCATCCCTCTCCTCAATGGCCCTCCATAATGACCAAACTACCATCCGACATCCCTAAATTCGATGGTAAACTAAGAGAGGACCCGAACAATCATGTAATGATTTTTCACCTTTGGTGCTCATCCAACTCCTTGATGGATGACTCTATTCATTTACACCTTTTTTAGTGAACCCTCACAGGTTCTGCCATGAAGTGGTATATAGAATTACCACGAGGCTTCTTCATCGACTTCAACACCCTTTCTATGCCTTTCCTCACCCACTACCAGTTACCGATCCGTTACAAAATGGGAACTGAAATTTTGAGTTCTTTTAAACAAACCAAAGCCACTCATATCTATGATCACATTCATGAGTGGCGACAAAGACGACGTCTCATCAAACTCAAAATTCTTGATCATTTGTTGGCAGAGTAGTTCATGAAATCATTCATGAATGACATCGCTCGTGACATCTCCATGGGTGGAGTTGTCATAGAAGAACAGGAAATCAGTTGTGCTCAATACCTCGACCTCGTTTACTCACCAACAGATACTCTTTACGACTTACTCCCTAATGCACCTCGTCCTTCTACTTTGGCTAGTTCAACTACTCCTGCTACTTCTCATGTAGCTGACAGTGTGATTGGCACTTTCCATGCCCAACCTCATTCCATCCAAACCTCTAGCAACAACCTCAAATCCATTTCTTCTAATGTTCAAAATGATTTGTCTCCTACCCCTCCCACCGGCAATACTTCTGAGGTGAACTCTGTTCAATCTACCCCCACCAGCAAAAATAAATCCAAAAAAGGAAAGGGTAAGAACAAGGAGGATAAAAATAATCCACAATCTAAGAAAACCAAAACACCACCTGTTGACGATAGGGATAAGTGCAAACCCTGATACCCTTGTCTTATCTATGCTAATGATCACTACACTAAGGATTGTCCATGACAAGCTGAGGTTACTGAGTTCCTTCAAGGGACCACGAAACCCCCCACTCCAGCTGTATTGTCACAACCCTTCCCATCTCAACAACAGGCCCAATTGGTCATTCATGATCAACCTTCCCCCTCCAATACATCCTATGTCTTAATGTGTACAGATGATTCAAAGAAGAATGACATCATACTTACCACTCGAGCCAAAGATTATTCTTCCTCCAAAGAGAAGGTTGATGCAATACCTCCTTCGTTGGTCCAACCATCTCCCATGACTCCACCTACCAATGGTCTTCTTCATCTCAAAAGACCGAGACTAGATACAGTCCTTCACCCTCCCCCAAAGTGTGTTGTTCAAAAATTGTCTTTCAATCCCCATGCACGTGCTTCCCAGAACTACAGTATTGTCGAAGATCTTGCCCAAGCACCATCCGGGATATCATCCCTCGAAGTCCTTCAGAGTTGTCCTATACAACAGAAGGCACTGTTGAAATCTATTGGTGGAATCGACCCTACGGATACAAATTTAATCATTTTTGACTTGCAAGATCACATTCCAAGGTTACCCCCTCAACTCGCATTCCAAATACAAGTTATTGTCTCTAACAAAAAAAATTGTAGAACAGTTATCAATGAGGGTGCCTCGATGTGTGTCATGTCTATTACCTGCTGGAAATCCAATGACTCTCCTCCTTTGACTGAATCCCACAACACGCTCAAAGCCTTCAATGGCTCTAGTTTTAAGCCTATGGTGTCCTCCCTTCATTTCCTATTATTTTAGAAGGAAAAACGGTCAACGTTGAAGTGGAAGTCTTTGACACTCCTCTCGATTACAACCCTCTACTTGGCCATAGCTGGATCGATTCCATGGGTGCAGTTGTGTCCACTCTTTTCTATGTCGTTCATTTCCCACATCAAGGAAAAGTAGTTATCATCGACCAATTGGCCTTCTTTCACTCTGATTCATGCATTGGCAATGTACCTTTCATTGCAAAAACCCCCCTGGATATGAGAACGTCAGTGTCGGTCTTCTTAAAGATTCCTCTTTGATGGGTACTTTCCCCATTCCACCACCCGATGTTTCACATCTGTTTTTCACCTCGATCAACATGATCTCCACCTCTATCCATAGAACCCCTGCATCTTACGACCCATGGATGGTACCCAACCCCGGTGATCATCTTCATTATAGCAATGAAATGCCTTTAAGTCCGGTTGAATCTGCTTATCAAGTCAGTCAATTGGCAACCCCTTCTACCCCCTCTCTTGGTGCTTTATCTCTGGATCCATTCCGCATTATTTTTCCTACAAACGAGATGATTATGTCTCTTATGTCCATGGAAGATACCCCTTGGGATGATGGACATCATCATTCCATCCTCTTCCTGGAACAACGCACCATCGAAGGTTACCAACGACTCTCGACCCCGTCAACTATTGTCATCATTTCTACCATTCCTGAGTCTACACACGATATGTTCTACGAGGGGAACTTAAGTAATATCTCACCCACCATCCCCCTCAAAATATCCATAAAACCTGGAGTTGTCAATGTGCATACCAGAGCTTCGTGTTCCCATGAAGAAGTTGTCACCTACAAGTATCTTTTCCAAGAATTTTGGGACGTCTTCGCATGGAGCTATGAAGAAATGGTAGGGATTGATGTCGACATTGTGGTACATGAGATTAATACATACCCGGGCACTAAACCTGTCCAGCAATGACTTTGTCTGGTCCACCCACGTAAAGCAGCCGCTATCAAGGTTGAAGTTGAGAAACTTCTCAAAGATGTCTTTATTTTCCCTGTGGCTCTAACTGACTGGGTTTCCAATCTTGTTTTGATTGATAAGAAACAAGGCACAATCCGCGTGTGCGTTGATTATAGGGACATTAGCAAAGCTTGTCCTAAAGAAAACTTTCCTACCCCCTTCGTTGACCAGATCGTCGAGGATTGTGTCGGAAGTGAAATCTTCTCTCTCATGGATGGTTTCTTCGGATATAATGAAATCAATATCGTACCCACAGACCAACACAAGACTTCTTTTATTTGTCCTTGGGGCACTTTCGCCTACCAGAAACTTCCATTCAGTTTGAAGAATGGCGGTGCAACTTTTCAATGTTCTATGCCTTACGCCTTTCATGATATAAAGCACATTGTGCAGCCATATCTCGATGACTTACCCTCTCATTCCATGCACTGTGTAGATCATCCAATACACCTCCATGCCATTTTCCTTCGATGTTGGTTTTACCATATACACTTGAATCCCCACAAATGTGTTTTTTGCGTAGAATCTGGTCGACTTCTTGGCTTTATTGTTTCACGTCAAGGGATCATGGTATATCCTTTGAAGGTCGAGGCAATTCTCAATCTTCCTCCTCCTTCCTCACTTCTCCTGTTACAAAGTTTGCAAGGGAAGGCAAACTTTCTCCATCGTTTCATCCCGAACTATGCTGAGCTAATTCTTGGATTTACGCAACTACTCAAAAAAGGTTCTGAGTTCGTATGGGATACCACTGCCAACAAAGATTTCAAAGCTTTGAAACTATCTTTGACACGTACCCCACTACTCTTCCCACCTAATTACAGTCGAGCTTATTTACTTTACAGTGTGAGAATCTCACAGGTCCCGCATGGCCCACCTACGAGAATGCTTGGGTGCATGTTCTGACCCTAAAATGGACTCAAAACCCAAAATATTGCCAATAAAAACCAAAAATAAACCATGGAAAAGTTAGAGAATCAATAGATTACCTTGTTGGCTGAAACCGTTCACCAAATGATTGCTTGTGCCTCCCACAATCGAGCAAAGGAATTTGGGGAAAAATGAGGTATGTTGGACAAGTTTTTGGCAAAATAACAATGAAATGGTAAAAAGTCCTTTTCACCCATATTTATTCACTTTTTACTATTTTTTATTGATTTTTTATATTATTTGTATTTCTTTGTCTATAAAACCTAATACCCTAATAGCCTTGTGAGTGTGGTTTTTCATAGATATCGCAACTTTGAAGTCTGAACGAGGGGGTACGAGTGTTTTTTCTTTTGTCGCGTGTATGACTACTTTTTTAGGGTTTTTTAGGAAAAACCTCAAGCTCAATCTTTGTTCATTCTCGCGCTCGAAAATATATGAGAACGTAACTGAGTATACTTTTTCTTGTATTTTCGTACTCGTCATGGTAACACGCAAACGACGAATGTAAAGGAGTATCCTTTAAGCTCTTTTCACGCTCCATAAAAACGAAAAGATTGTCGAGCGATCTTGTTCTTTTCATGCTCGTTAAAGTATTTGAAGAAAACATTTGATGGGCGATAGTTTATCACTTTTTCGGTCTCATCAAACTCTTTTATGAAAAAGGAACTGGGAGATTTCTCTTTAAGTGTTTTTTGGACTCTCAAAACATGAAAAACGCCCAAGTTTTCTATCATTGGACTTGTTAAACAAACATCGAAAGACCCGCAATGAGACTGAACCACTCCTTCCTAGGGTTCGTTAAATATACTCTGAGGGACTCATCCAAAGGATGAGCTTACATCCACAAGCATATGTTATCCTCCTCAAGCTTGTGTAAAAATAAAGAGGTACTCGTCAGAAATGGTGGGAGGAAATTTTGGAAAGGGATGCATTTTCATATTCATATTAATGGCAGTAAGCGTCACTCTTGAACATGACACCCCCTATTCATCATTTGAATCTGGGTTGGGAAATCCATTTGTCTCTCATTCGACTTGTTACAAGGTCATATCTTGGATCATCTTTGAGTCAGTGCTACCAAGTCCTTGGTCGTGTCATTCCTATGTTCAAGAGAAGTTCACACGAGCCCTCTATTGCATTGCCAATCTGTAGTTGTCCATTCTTACTATGTCGACCTTCCCTGTGTCTGTTTCAACCCATATTCATACTTTGTTTCACCCTCAAAATCCGTTACTTGTTTCATGTCATTGATGGGGGATACATCAAGGCCCTCATGTGACGAGTCTTGTTTCGTCGACTCCAACTCATTATCCGGAAATGAGACTTAGAAATCATTTAGTACCTTGGAACTTGCATGCCTTAATGGCAGGTCTCTTTGATTTCGATAGGGGTTTCACATCATTGATCTCCGATCAAGAGATTCTGCTGAGTGCTCGACTTCATCTCATTCATTTGCATTCATTCGGATTGTACTTCGGTACCTTGGGAGTCATTGACATCAATGGTGATTTCCCTCGCACTTGTTAACGATTTTCATCAATGACCGGTAATCAAGTGGTTTCTACCATGTTTGACTTCAACACATGTAATCGCATGGATAGATTCGTACTTTTAGGTGACAGGATTGAAGACCCTGGGTCTCATCTTTTTTATCCAGGCTGCGATGGAGTATGTATGATTTGTATCGGCACATAGATCCACTTTGTATGTCACGTGGCTATTTCTTAATTCAAGTCTTCTCACATAGATCCATAGTGTATTTTTGGTGGCTATGTAGCATTTTGACAACATGGATCCACGGTGTATGATTGGTGACTATGAATTATGTTTATGATTCCATTCATTTGTGATCTGAGCATGGGAATGCCTACCTCAGAACTGGTATTATATTCTACAGATGCTTGGTTGTTTACAAGTTTCCGATTAGGTGTGCTCCTTGTTTCTGACACACACACGCATTTTACAAAGTATTTCAGCTGTCACAAGTTCCGGCCTCATACTTTGGGGGGCATTATGTTACACATGATTTTGGTCACTCTAGTGATGTCTCTACAAGTGATGTATTCAGCCTCCCACAAGGACTTTTTGCCTGAGAAAAGTGATTGTTGTCTTCTTCCAAAAAACACATTTTTAAGATAAGTTTGCAGGCTGCCTATATTACAGGGTGCAAAAATCCTTCATTCTCACAGGAAACCCAAACTTAGGGTGTGAACTGTTCACAGTCTACTCTATAGGTAGGGTGCGAACCTGTTTCAAAGCTTGGAAAAGAGAAGAGGCCACGAAGGTTCTAGAAGGGAATCTTCTAGAAAATGAGTTGGCATTCGCATGGTTTGCATCCTACTAACTTCTCATATTTAGTGGGATCATCCTCATCCATTTAACCATCTCTCCTTATCCTATATATTGAAAGGTTTCTCATGGAAAAGGTTAAGCAAGATTGAATGAAGAATTGGTGAATGAATTGTGTGAAGAACTTTGTTTGGACAGAAGCTTGAAGACTCTATTTGGTCTATCAAGTTGTATTGGATTTTCTTCATGCAAATGTAGAGCAAGTGTGTGTGTTGGAACCAAGGGTCACTAAAAGGAATATTGTGACATCAAGGTGATCTGATTGTATCTTCTACTTTCATTTAATATAATACAACGGCATGTCCCTTTCCAATAAAATCACTCTTATTTTATTGCATAACTCCTTAATCATATGCATAGGTTGACATTGAATATACTTAGCTATCTTCACTTTGGTTAGTTTGTGTTGTCTTGGACCTGATTTCACAAAAGCACCGGAGCGAAGCGGGAACAACAGAGACCTAAGGAAGCAATATAAAGGTATGTCACTCAATCCTTCTTAGTAGTAGATTCAATGATTGCAACTTAGGGAAAGAGTCATGTCATGTCCTATTTTGTTCTAGATCCAAGTGGATCTAGGGAGATTTGTTAGTGTCCGCACCTACCAATTTATCCGATAACAGTGTGTTGCACCTTTGTTTTCAATGCAACCTTTTTCCAAGCCCATTATTTGTTGTTAATTAATTACAGTCCAGAACAATTGGGTACTCCAAATGGGTAACATAAGATTTAAAGGCCATACCACAATTTCAATTGAATCCAGAGGTACACAGAGTTTCATGTGGGTAAAGCAAAGGGTATACCTCACTTGTGTAAATCCCTCAACAAGTGGGACATTTATATATGTGAAATTTGCTTTTGCAGGTCTTTATTTATTTTAAGAGAAATGTTTCACTTTTCTCAAGACCTATTTGGGTGAGAATCTAGAAGGTTATAATTTTGGATTTTATCTTTTTTCAGCTACATTCCCTCTAGGCCTTCAGCCCATTCTTCCCATGAAATGAGGTACAATCCATTATTGGATCAGTACACTCGAAAATCCCAAAAGATAAGGAGATGAAAAGTATGAAGTATGAAAAATGATAAGTATGATCAGGAATGGAATGATGACTCATCAAGGAGATGTCCCAGTAGAAAACCCATCCCTAAGAGTGACCATTGACTAGGGCACAATGTAAACCACCAAGGTAAAACAAGGAAAAGAGCATAATTTTGAAGCAGACGTTCTCTAATCAAAAGCAGCTTTAAATCCAACATACTCAAATGCCTCAAGTATTAAAGTGACACTTACCACAATACCTGACTTGTACCTCATGGAGAAAGACACATTTTCTTATGAAAGAAATATGATCTGGTGAATTCCATCATGACGAACCAATAATGCACGGTGGTGAAGTGGTTCTTTTTCTATGCATTTGGACATTGTCATTCATTTGTCTCTCGGTACTCTATGTCTGCAACCTGAGGGCCTTGAGACATCATATCTTTAGCCATCCCTAAAAATGGGGGATAACATTTGGCTCCTGATTAGACTTGTGCCTACACTAAAACAACAAACTGTAAAATTTGGGGCGGCTTTGTAACATCCCCACTATAATCCCAAGTTTAATTAATGCTTATGTAGATATAATGTGTGGCTATGGCCAAAGCAATGTAATATGTGAATTGTATTTCTCTGTTTTCATAATAAAAATGTGATGTCAATTTCTAAGGGGACATGGAAAAGAGATGGGGGTTGAATTAATCCAAAAGAGAGGGGAGTGTCTAGGATAATGGCCAAGAGGGGTCCAAGGGGGGAATACCCATGTATATTAATTTAACTTGTTTTCCTAAATTTGCTAATTGTATATGAACTTCCAATTTTTTATTGAGTGTTCCCAAATCCAATCATTAAATACATTTAAGAGAGTGGGTGTGAGTGGTCACATCCCAAATTTATTCAGCACATGGGGGTTGAGTACAATCATCTTGGAGAAGATTTTGAGCCAAGAAAGGAAAGCCAAAGAGAGGAAATTTGTATGGGTTGGGACAACAGTTTTACACATTGAGTTTTTTTGCATGGGAAACAAGTAGAGAGAAAGAAACAGAGCTTGAAGTTGATGTAGCCATGGAGGGAGATATCTAGATCAAGATGGAGCATAATTAGAGAAAATTGGAGCTGGAAAAATGAAGATCCAGGTTGTCAGGCCTGAAGAGTGAACTCTTGTGTGAGTTTCACTAAAATAAAAAGTGTTTGTTGTTGGGTTGATGATGTGAGATCGGAAGAG
>CBVK0101752781.1:2326-13634 GCA_900067695.1 Picea abies | reverse complement strand
GTGCGCCAGAGCGGGATGTTACATATCAACAAAGAATCACGATCACGAGGGCTTGAGGATCTACTAACAATGAGATCAGACTCAGAAGGAGATTCAAGATTACTTGGACCAAGAGGGGGAAGCAAGGGATCCCATGCCCCCACTGGGTAAACCAAAGGATCAATTGCTGAGACCAAGTCTCGGGAAGGCAAACATGATTTCACAGGTTCCTGCTCAGAAGAAATTGAACATCGAGGATAAGATTCCACATAATTAACGCGTGGCAGGGTAGAGTCTATACGAACACTAGGAACATATAAAGGGGTAGTCTGAAATAATTCTGAATTAGGATGGTGGTTATTAGATGCCAGCTGGTCGATAGTGACAATGCTTCCATTGTGAGGGAAATGCATCACATGGAAGAGCATAGACACAACAACATTCATAGCATATACATAATCACGCCTGAGAAGCATATTGAAATCTAGCGGGCCTTGCACAACTATAACATCGACACGGACAATCTTCCCACCTAACGAGATAGGAAACTGAGGAAGAACCCCCAAATATTGACTAGGACGTCTGTCAAAAGCCAAAAATTCATGCGAAGAAGACACAAGCTCGGGAGATCCCAAGACTTTCCAAACCAAGGAGGATAAAATACTTGCAGAGGCTCCTTCATACACAATACATCGATAAATGTTTGTTAAATTAACTTCAACCCTTATTTGAAAAGGTGCGACAGAAGGAAGACGAGGCTCAACAGGGTCATTCCAATCAAAGGAAACCATCCTAGGGCTTGGAGGGGGTGTGCTTGGAACAAGTGGAATTCCCCCTTGTTTTGAAAGTACTGAATCGGAAATGCTAAAAACATAGTCAGTAGACACCTCACTCCCCAATAGAAGAGTGGGATCATCTGATGAATGCATCGGCGTGACCACTTTCACAACCAATGGCTAAATAGGTTGTGAGACTACTTGGTCTAAAGGAACCTCACCCCTCAAAAGAGGAGTGGGATCAACCGATGACTGCATTGACGTGACCACTTTCTCAACCAATGGATGCATAGGTTGAGAGACTACATGGTCTAAAGGCACCTCACCCCTCAAAAGAGGAGTGGGATCAACCGATGACTGCATCGGCATGGCCACTTTATCAACCAATGGCTGCATACGCTGAGAGACTACATGGTCTAAAGGCACCTCACACCTCAAAAGAGGAGTGGGATCGGCTGATGACTGCATCGACATGACCACTTTCTCAACCAATGGCTGAATAGACTGTGAGGAAACCTGAGAAGACTCAGAATCAGAAGAGCTTGCAGACAAGGAACACAATCTTTGTACCTTTGGAATGCTAGGGTACATATGAGTAATGTGATCTCCCTTGCAAATATTACAAGGGATCTTAGGCTTATGTCCTATCCGTCTAGGTTTCTCAAAAGAATTGATGCCCCCAGCATGACTAACATTGGTTGGTTGCACATCTCCAACATGACTTGCAAAGGTTGGGTGCTGGTCTTCAACGTGACTTGTAGAGGTTGTCGACCTATCTCCAACATGACTCGCAGAGGTTGGTGGTTTGTTCTTCCTATTCTTCCTCTTTCTATTTTTTTTAGACTTCTAGTTACTAGTAACTGTACTTTCACCAGAGGTGAGAGAAGGAGGAGGAGAAGACTTTGCTGATGGAGAAACATCAATAGGGTGCCCATGACATAAATTTCTTAACTGAGAAGCGTCAAGAGCATTTGGGACATTTGGAATGGTACCCAACCAAACCGGTAATCCCACATTCAACCCAGGAATGTACAAAGTGGCCATCAAAGGGACACCAATGTTTCCGAAGAAGGGAAAAGCACAAGACTCCCCTTGTGAAGGGGCTCCTTGGTTGGTATCGTCGAGAACTTTAGCCATGAAGATATTATGCATAGGTTTTCCCCTTATGGGATCGTTCAATTCTGTAAAAGTCTCACACACTGACTTTGAAGAACCAGTGGTATAAAAAAAACACCTATAAAAAGGTGGCTCCACGTTTCTAAGTGGAAGACCAAAAAGTCCTCATGATCGGCAGAGTGGGCGGTCTACCACCCTAGGTCAAATACCCAAAGCCACTACTGAATAACTCACTATGGAAAACTAGGGAGCATAGAGCACACCCTAAAAGTTCCTAAAGGCAAATCAAGTAAATGATTAACTAGTTGGAAGAATAGTTACACCAACCAACACTAGAGAAACTTACCGGTGCAGGTGAAACTCGAATATAAAAGCAGCCTCCGGGTATACTCTGCAAAGAATGGCCTGATGTCTACCCTAGGTACTGTGGTATACCCCCGCGGTCACCTATGTAAGTCCCTAAAATAAAGGCAACTAGGTTGTCATCTCGTGAACAATCACCAGGCGGGTACAGTCGACAATGGGGTGGACTGCAATGATCAGGGTATCAAACCCGAAACTTATCAGCAGGGGTTATCTCCACTACCTTTCCGCACATGACCTTGTGTTTAGCCCCTGTGTTAGAGGGGAGTCCCAGATAATTTCCACGTTACTGGACTTCTACACTCCTTAGCACAGACTCGTATGTTTGTTTTATAGCCTTGAAGAGTTTCCTCTCTAACCTAAATCAAGGCTCTAGCCTAATCTAGTTGATGGACCCTACAAACATAAAGTCTAGTAATTTTTACTTAGCGTTCTTTTTACTGGCTTGATTTACTCAAAAGGGTACGGTAGTGCAACTAATGCTGTTAAGACTCTTGCGAAAAATGATGAAACTTATATGAACACTGGAAAAGAATGATTATATTTCTTTTTTTTTTTTTTAAATGCTTTTAAAATTAGAAGAAAACACAACGCTATGCTAACTTCTTTTTCTTTTTCAAATAACAATACAAAGAAAATGCCAGGAAAGAAAGAGATCTAACAAACTAAGTTTTTTTTTTTATATTTTCTTCCAATCAAAGCAGGAATAACCAAATATTCTAAAATAAACTTATGAATGCATGATTCATGGCCCCCCCGGCCATGAGGGGGAATTGTTTTTAAAATGAAACTCATTTTTCTTAAAATTTCAAGCTAAAAATAAGTTAAAAAAGCTAGGAAACACAAGAAATGTTCTAAATGAAAAAACAAGCTATAATAGAGTCCAAACCTAGGCTAAGTTGCTATGACAGAGACCAAGAACCCTAAGAGATATAAATCTTGACAAGGAAAAGGTTGACTGCCTCTCCTTAAAGAAAATTTTTCTCAATAGGTACACTGCTGATAGTTCAACAACCAACGTGTGCACGCGAGTTGTGTAAGGTCAGAGCGCGCATACACGCATGTAGACCGTATGAAGACTGTGTGTACCTCTGTAACTCTTCAAAAATGAAATTGCAAGCAATCAAGCATTGGCAGAGACTATTGGTATTGAGAGCCAGAATCTCTTGAAGATTCAGAAACTTACTTTGACAGAAAAAGAAAACAATTGAAGGAAAATTTCATAGAACAAAACCAATCTGAGGTGAAACCCAAGCTACAAAAATGCAAAAATAGAGACTAGAATGAGTTCTAGAAAACCCCTGAGAAGGATTACTTCTGACAGGGGAGAGGATCACTGCCTCTCTAAAAGAAATTTTCTGAAATCATACACGCGACTGACACTTCCTCAGCTAGTGTGTACACGTGGGCTGTGTGAGGGTAGGGCATGGGTACATGCGTGTAGACCTTATACAGGCCACGTGTACCTCTGTGGGTCTCGAAAAAAATATGCAGTCAAGCAAAGAAACATAGATAACTAGTATGGAAGACCAAAATCTCTGTTAGCTCATACTTTTGCAGAAACTCTAAAAACAAGTAATGAAACCAGTTCTTAAAAATACCCAAGAAAAAACATTCCCATAAACCCTAGAGATCTCCAGTATGGTCACCAATTCTGTTGTGGGTGGGAAATCCCTCCTACAGACTAGCACTAAGGGTTTTATCATGCATGCATAAATGACCTAAATATTCTTACTTTTTACCATCATCCCATGCCTAAACCCCCATTACTCATATGTAAATACAAGGCTCAAGAGATTAAGTTGACATACCTTATTTTTTGTGTTTTGATGTCGATCCCTTTTCACGCTTGGTCGTTCTTTGACTGTAGGTTAGAGATTTAATCAATCATACAATCAATATTCCAATAATGGCAATCTCATATGGAGGGACGAGAAAAACAATTCTTTTATTAACTTCACAATGATACCTTACAATGATCAAGTCATCCACTGCTCCTCGATTGTGGTTCTGGGCTCTTCTTCCACTGTCTTCCAACTGCCTTGCTCTATACTTCTCTTTTCACAAGGATGGCTAAAGGTTGGGACAAAGGGAATGCTTAATAGAGTATAGTTTCTTTACTATGATTCTCCTCTTTTCAAATGGGACCCCTACCCCTTCTTTTATAGGCTAGAAGAAGCTAGGTATTTGGTCGAGTGACCTACCATGCATGGCCGAAAGGTTTAGTTAACTTACCCAAATCTTGTGTGTTCTGTCAAAAAATTTCCTTTTTTCGTGCTTTTGTAGGTACACACAGGTTGCCTTGGGTCAGCTAGCATGTACACACGTGAAGTAATGGAGAAGGGCACGTGGGCCTTTATAAAAGGGGTTTTTAAGAAGATTTGTTCAGTAATGTTTTGGAAAAGAAGGAATCTGAGATGGCCTAATGCCAGGTAAGCATATCTGGTGCAAATTAGGGTTATAACAATGCCTTTGATTTTTCTTTGTGTTTATAAGTCTCTGATTACTCTCTCTTCCTTCATATGAATAATATCTCCCCCTTTAAAAAAGGGTATCACTCTGAAGTCATATCTCTTATTCTTCCCTTGTGACCATCGCTCCCCCTGGAACCATGACTCTGATAAATCTCTCCCCCTTTGTCATCAATGGAAAATGTATCTTTCCATCCCAGGTTGATCCCCCTAAATGAACTATCCTTGGGGATACTCCCCCTGACTGAACTCTTCCTGAAACTGATCTTCCAACCTGACCCATCCTCTTTATGGTGCTTCCTCGTGTAGATCTAAGAAATATAATATAAGCATTCAAAAGAATTCATTTTGGATTAGAAATTACTCCGAGTCTCTGACGAAGATACTCAAAGGCTTATCTTGGAAGTGTTTTTGTAAATATATCTGCCATTTGTTCTTTTGTGCCCACATATTCAACTCTGATGTTCTTCTATGCAACATGTTATCGTAGAAAGTGATACTTTATTGGAATGTGCTTTGTATTGGAGTGCATCACCGGGTTTTTTGAGATACTGATGGCTCTTGTATTATCACAATAGATTGGAATGGGATCATCATACTCAACTTGTATATCTATCAGAGTTTGTTTCATCCATAGAAACTATGTACAACATGTTGTTGCTTCAATATACTTTTCCTCAGATATAGATAATGATAATGATGATTGTTTCTTGCTAAACCACTCACCCAAGTAGAAAGTTGCTCCACTGGTGCTTCACCGATCATCAATGCAACCTGCCCAATCTGCATCTGTGTAGGAAATAAGTGATAGATCCTTTCCTTTTGGATACCATAATCCAAACTCTTATGTTCCTTTGAGATATCTGAAAATCCTCTTCATTACTAATATATGTGATTCCTTTGGTGCTGCTTGAAATCGTTCAACTTGTCCAACTGTCTACATTACAACTGGTTTCGATGCTTTCACATACATTAAGCTACCAATTATTGACCTGTATTGCCTCTGGTCTATAGACTTTGAATCATCACCTTTTCTCAACTTGAAACTGGTTTGCATAGGAGTGGTAACTAGTTTGCAATCTTCCATTCCGAACCTCTTTAGAATTTCTCTAATATACTTATTTTGAGAAATAAAAATTCCTTGGTTTCTTTGACATATCTTGATGTAGAGTTTGTTGTTTATGCTTCCTTTCCATAGTTTGTAGGGATTTTTGTCATCATTTTTTATGAGCATTAATTTGTTTTGAATGTGAATTGTATGCACTAAATGTGTCCAAAACAATATCTGTCAATTTGGAATCCATTATCATTGTTCAAGCCATTTCCTGTGTAATTATCATCCATTATGATAAGGTTCCTTTGTCTCTGAACCAATCTATGAATCCATTCTCTCGTCCACTATCATATATCTATCCAAACCTGCTAAGTATTCTTATG
This sequence comes from Picea abies, assembly GCA_900067695.1. NCBI lineage: Eukaryota > Viridiplantae > Streptophyta > Pinopsida > Pinales > Pinaceae > Picea > Picea abies. The sequence continues at coordinate 7,492 of CBVK0101752781.1, read as the reverse complement.
AATCCATCTCTGTCCATACTTTCCAAGACTCTACTTGCACAACTGTCCATAATGTTGACCCATTTATCACTATACTATCATGAAGTCTTGATTAATCTATCAAAATGTACTTCTGCTAACTGACTGCTCTGGATCTGTCTTCTCAAACTTTGCAATTTGCTTGAAGGATGGTTGTTTTTTCTGTCACAACTATCGCATAGACTCCCCCTGTCTAATATTCATATTACCTGGGAGTCTCTAGGTCGGATGGCTCAGAACAATTCCTACTCTGATGTGTATTCATCATCATCTTCAATGGTAGATTCATCATCTCTCTGAGCTCTGACTTCTTTCTTTCTATCTGTGGATTCATATTTCACTACAATGCCTGAAAGTACAATATCTTGAACTTGTTCCTTATTTACATGTCCTTCTTTTCTTTCAGTTATTTTCCAAAACTTTCTATATCCGACATCTTTCTTTTTCTCTGTAGAATTTTCTTCATCTCGTTTTATTTCCAATCTTGCAATCTCTGGGACCTGGTCTTTGTTCACCCGTTCTTTGTGTTTTCTTATCCACACTTTCTTACATCTGATATCTGTGTTCTCTTTCATGGAAGTATTGATCATGCTTCTACAATAACTAGCTATGTGTCCATAGTTATGCCATTTGTAACATTCAATGTTGCGTGGGGCCACATAGGCATTTCTCGCTTGAACATTTCTTTTATAATCCCTGCAATCTGCAACCTTATGTCCAAATTTAGTACAATAAAAACAATGACCATAAAATAAATTTACACACCTAGGAGTGAATGATATTCTTTGTGGCATAGTCCTTTTGAATTTTTTCCTTGACTGATCATGATCATGATTGAATCTTCTTTGTGGCTTGAACATGGATGGTCTTCTTGAAGATGTATCTTCAATAGTTTTCTTAGATTCTAGTTTACCATGATTCCTTCCTTTGAGTACTTCTGCATAACTCTTTCTATTTTCTTNACTCTTTCTATTTTCTTCATTCTTCTTTTCTAGCAACGTAGAGTGCTTCTTTTCATTCTCTACAACTGATGTGGATGTTTCTGTCTCTTCAACTTTCTTGTTCAGCTTGTCGATTTTGACTCTTAGTGTGACAAATTCTTCTTCAATATTCTCAACCTCTTCTTCTTTCTTCATTATCTGAGACTTCATGACCAATGCAATTATTTCTTCTTCCATTCTTCTCTCTTCTTGACCAAACTCTTCATAAAGTTGGTTTAAATCATTGGTTCTTTCCTTGAGATGATCCATCAATATTTTTTCTCTCTTTTCTGCGTCTTCCTTTTGTGTTGCTATGTTGGCTTCTAAACATTTCTTTTGATATTCTAGAGTTTCTTCAATTCTTCTGGCCTCTTCTAGTTGAGATCTTAAATTCTTGATGACCTGTTGATCCTTTTCAGAACCTTGAACACTTTGCTTTTGCTTCATCAATTCTTTCTTGTATGACTTGTTTTCTTCTCTTTCTTTCCTTATATATTTAATTGCACTGATCAATTTTTTTTGTAATCAACTTCTGCTTCATCATACTCTTCTTCTTTTGAATCTGTCCGACATGATGAGCATCTTTCTTCTTGTTCTGCATCTGCATCTTCTTTGGCATTTTCTGAATCTGTGATGGGTGAAGAATATATGTCATGTAACTTATCCCAAAGTTCTTTTGATGATGAACATTTACCAACCTTTTCTCTTACCGGTTTAGGTAATCCTTCCCAGATGAAATCCATTGCTATTTTGTAATTCTTCTTCAATTCCTTCTTGGTTGCAGTCTTTGCCCTTTTTGAACTATCATATTCTGTAACAACTGATAGCCAAATATAATGTCCCTGTGCCTATAAAAATACTTCCGTCCTTTTGCTCCACATCTCATACTTAAAACCATTCATTCTTCTTTTCTAGCAACCTAGAGTGCTTCTCTTCATTCTCTATAACTGATGTGGATGTTTCTGTCTCTTCAACGTTCTTGTTGAGCTTGATGATTTTACTTCTAAATGTGACAACTTATTCTTCAAGCTTCTCAACCTCTTCTTATTTCTTCATTATCTGAGACTTCATGACTTCTTCTGTTCTTTTTTCTTCTTCAAGATGAATTTTTAATGTCATTATTTATTCTTCAAGTTCTTGCTCCTATTGACAAAAATCTGCCTCAAGCTGGTTTAGATCGTTATTTATTTCTTTAAGATGATCTTTCAATATATCCTCTCTCATTTTTGCTTCTTCCTTTTATGCTTCTATGTTGGCTTCCAAATACTACTTTTGATATTCAAGATTTTCTTCGATCTTTCTGGCTTCTTCTAGCTGAGTTCTTAAGTTCTCGATGACTTGTTGGGCTTCTTAAAAAATGTGAACACTTTCCTTTCGTTTCATCAATTCTTTCTTGAGTGACTTGTTTTCTTCTCTTAGTTCATCTAAAGAACTAGTCAATTCTCTGGTGATTATGTACTCTTCATCTTATGAATCTGTCTAACATGGTGAACATAATTCTTCTTGATCTGTATCTGGATCTTCTTTGGAATTTTTTGAATCTACGATGGGTGAAGAATATATGTCATGTAACTTATCCCAAATTTCTTTGGCTGATGAAAATTTACCAACCTTTTTTCTTACCATATTAGGTAATCCTTCCTAGATTAAATCCATTGTTTTTTTGTTATTGTTCCTCAATTTCTTATTGGCTGTAGTATTTCCCCTTTTTGAACTATCATATCTTGTAACAACTAATATCCAAATATAATGTCCCTGTACCTCTAAAAATACTTTCTTCCTTCTGCTCCACATCTTGTACTTAAAACCATTTTGACCATTAAACATTGGTACTCCATTCTCATAATAATCCATGAGCTCCTTCCAGTGGTTAAATTGTTTCCTGAAGGAACTGACTCTGATACCAATTGTTGAATTACTGAGAGGGGGGGTGAATCATTAATAGAGAAATTGAATCATTTTTAACCACAATATGCAAGTGTTATATCAATGTAGAATTATCATCCAATAGTTGCAGAGTAAATAAACAATGAGCAAATGAGAAATCACACACATACACAATACACCCGTGTTTTACGTGGAAACCCAAAGAGGGAGAAAACCAAAGAATGATTTTTCTTATATGTCTTTAAGAATTACATTCATTGGAAGCACCGACTTCCTTTTTTTTCCAGTTGCAACTGGAAGGAGGCTCCAACCCCCTAGTTTCTCAGGATACAACCTGAGGGAAGCTCCAACTCTCCAATATTCTAGCTACAACTAGAAGGAGGCTACAACCCCCTATGTTCTCCGACTACAACCGAAAGGTGGCTACAAACACTTGTCCTTGCCCCATCCAACCACCCTGTTGTATAGGTAGAATGATGGAACCAATGTCCCACTATCACTATGAGATATGCTGCTGTAAACCTGTACCAATCAACTTGCACCAAACAACCTGTACCAATAACCTGAACCATGCATAAACCATGTATCAACCTATACCTCAACTTGTAATCAACTTGTACCATAAACAAGTGCATCAACCATGCACCAACTTGTACCAAACAACCTGTAATGAACCTATACCATAGACAAGTGCATAAACTATGCACAACCTTGTACCTCAACCTGTACCATGAACAAGTGCATCGAACATGCACCAAACTTGTACAAGTAACATGTCACAACAACCTGTCCAAACAAGCTATCACAACAACCTGTCTCATCAATCTTATCAACCAAATCAGATGTACTCACCAAGATTAATCACCAAGATAGATCTCAAAGATGTGCATCAACCAAGCATAACATAATAACTCATAATCATCACCAAGATCAATATGTGTTTCTAATAATATTCCAATAAAAGTATGCTACATCATCCATAAACCATGTGTCAACAATACTACTAACAAGTGCCTCCAACCATGTACCAAGTATGTACCAATCATGTATCAACTACTCATCAAGATGTACCAACATCATCAACTATGACTCATCAATATGTACCAACATCATCAACTATACACTTCATGTATGTGCCAACTCATCAACTACTTGTCTCAACCATGTACCCAACATGTACCTCAACCAAAATCCCTCATCAATTTCGTCATCCAAATCTAATTTGTAACTCTATAATAGACCTGGTGTATATGATCACATACCTGAAAAATTTCCTTAACTTTAACAAAAAGAGACTAGCATTTTATCAAACTTTACTTTAGTCTCCCATGACCAATTTTTGATTAGTCAACAACCCTAACTTGCAATAATAATAACTATGTAACTGTAATGAATAAAGATCTGAAAATGGTACACAATGTTCGTCAATGCATTTTATACAATTTCTCCAGATTTCACTACTTGGAACCTCTCAAAAAATTAGTTATAGAAAAACCGGCATACCTTGTTGAATTCAGGATTATTCTAGAGAGGGAACTTGTAGAGCATGCCCCGCATGAAATATTTGTTGTATGGATCTAAAAATTGTACATAGAATACTAAATACTATGCTATAACCAAAATATTTTGTCTTACTAAATTTGGATCTGTTATGAATAATTTATGATGTTTTTACCCGAAACACCTGTTTTAAACTAGTTTCGGGACTAGCCACAAACCTTATTTTCCACGGAGTGTAACTCCAAAAATACAACAATCCACAAGTTGAAATTTGTACCACAGATACTTGGATATGTTTCCTCAACAACCTTCCAATTTCACGGTCTTAATCATTCTAGAAAAAAAGTTATTGCGAAAATGATGAGATGCCCTGTAAATAACATACCTTAGAAAGCATCATCAAAAGAATTTATCCTCCCTTGAATTTTGGCCTTCTTTACTTCACCTTCCCTCTGAAATTTGGCTTAGATATCCTTTGGTTACCTCAGTCACCTATATATATTCAATATTCTCAAAAGTGATTAAAATGAGAGAGCCTTGCCTCTTATTTATACTTTCATGTAGCTTCCTCAAGGGGTTACCTTTTAGCCATCTTAACCCACTTTCCTTATTTTAGGGTTAACCCACTTCTAATTTATCCATTAAATTTATTATTTAAATAATTTCTTTTGTATTCAATTTGAATTATAGTACACTCATCACTTCACTTTATTATTTACCTTCCAAAATCTCTTAAACCACTTTGACTACTTTGACCTTTTGGGGCTTCTAGATGACTCAT
>CBVK0101752777.1:0-51934 GCA_900067695.1 Picea abies | reverse complement strand
TTATCACTATGGGCCCTCTGGGCCCCCCCACTACCTCTCTATCTACCTTACAAAAGTTGAGACCCATAATATAGATTTATGTTCATTGGAGGAAAGATGCATAAGTTTAAACACATATTTGACATATAGTGAACCTACAAATATTGAGAACCAAGTGCATATCAATATGGTCCATAAGGAAATAAGGTTTCGAGGCAAACAATTACCTTCCTGTCTCTAGATATTGCTAGAAGAGAAGAATTCCAAAACACCAAATGCGAGAAAAATGTAAAGATCATGAAGGTATTTTCCATGTAAGAAAAAAATTAAGCGGGAAGTATCGTTTGAATTTTGCAAGGCAAGATCATTACACTACTTGTGCAATAAATCAAAAACTAATACACATATTCTCGAATCATACAACTCAACCATGTTGAGAAGTTTATAAATAAGATAGATATGTATTTTGGACTTGCATTGAAAGATGAAAAAAGAATCGATGTCTGAAACAAAAGAGCATTATGTTGTGCATGCAAGAAAATGTAAATTCTAGTGGAAATTTCTAGCTGTGCAACAACTTGTATTTCCATGTAAATTTGTGTGTACTAGAAAGGGAAAATGCAACAATCGAATCTAGGAATACCTTATCCCAATTCAATAGGTCACTTTGAGATACATAAGGTTCTAGTAGTTTTGTAGAAACACTTTTATTGGTCTCACCCTTATGAAAACATGGATAAATACATGAAGGCCTTTGTTTCTTGCACAATAAAAAATTGACCAATAGCTCAACTAACTCAATTTGACTTTGCCAAGCATTAAATATCACCAAATCCACATGGAAAAAACTAATTTAACCCCATGAAACTTAATTACATCATATAAATTCACTATAATTCGAATTACATCAGTGGGAATCAACTTTGGCCAAGCAAATTAAAAAACTGTCATATTTCCCAGAAACGCAACATCAATAAAAAAACACAGCGCCAACCTTGGAGAGGAGTTTTGAAAGCCTTCCACTACTCCAAATCCATCTCTGAAAGGCTCAATCAAAACTTGAGGGTATCTAGTTTTCATTAGACACCTCAAGAAAATCAAATGGAGACATTTTGACAGAGAAAATTATTTTTTCCCAAAGTTACTCCTAGAAACGCAGCGAAGGTCTTGAAAAGGTGGTAGAGACATGTTTTTTATCATGTTTTTTGGATTTTTCTTCAAGACTGTGATATGAAATTTCCAACAGAGTATATATATGTGAAGTACAGGTAAATAACTATCCAAGAATGTAAATTTTTCATCATTTATATCCTCTGAGAGAAAGCGCAACGTGGCCACGCTGCACTTATGTACATCAAAATTGTCAAAATACCAAAAAATTCAAAAAATTGCCAAAATACCAAAAAATTCAAAAATTTGCCAAAATTGTCAAAATTCCTTGCAATTTATTTCTGGCACTCCTTGTGTGATGGGTTTACACAATCAATAATGAATAATAAAATATATCAATTCTATCTCTCCTCTTTATCTTCTTTAGGGCTTTCCTTATCCTCTTGTTCATATTTTTTTCTAACTTCAAAATCACTATAGTTGAATTGTGTTTTAAACTCCAAAATCTCAACACTACAAAGTTGAGACCCCTAATATAGATTTATGTTCATTGGAGGAAAGATTCATAAGTTTAAATGCATATTTGACATATAGTGAACCTACAAATATTGAGAACCAAGTGCATATCAATATGGTCCATAAGGAAATAAGGTTTTGAGGCAAACAATTACCTTCCTATCTCTAGATATTGCTAGAAGAGAAGAATGCCAAAACACCAAATGGGATAAAAATGTAGATATCGTGAATATATTTTCCATGTAAGAACAAAATTAAACGGGAAGTACAGTTTGAATTTTTCAAGGCAAGATCATTACACTACTTGTGCAATAAATCAAAAACTAATACACATATTCTCGAATCATACAACTCAACCATGTTGAGAATTTTATAAATAAGATAGATATGTATTTTGGACTTGCATTGAAATATGGAACAATAATCAATGTCTGAAACAAAAAATCACTATGTTGTGCATGCAAGAAAATGTAAATTCTAGTGGAAATTTCTAGCTGCGCAACAACTTGTATTTCCATGTAAATTTGTGTGTACTAGAAAGGGAAAATGCAACAATCTAATCTAGGAATACCTTATCCAAGTTCAAGAGGTCACTTTGAGATACATAAGGCTCTCGTAGTTTTGTAGAAACACTTTTATTGTTCTCACCCTTATGAAAACATGGATAAATACATGAAGGCCTTTGTTTCTTGCACAATAAAAAACTGGTCAATAGCTCAACTAACTCAATTTGACTTTGACAAGCATTAAATATCACCAAATCCACATGGAAAAATCTAATTTAACCCCATGACACTTAATTAAATCATATAAATTCACTATAAGTCATATTACATCAGTGGGAATCAACTTTGACCAAGCAAATTAAAAAACAATCATATTTCCTAGAAACTCAACATCAATAAAAAACACAATGCCAACCTTGGAGAGGACTTTTGAAATCCTTCCACTACTCCAAATCTAGCTATGAAAGGTTCAATGGAAACATGAGGGTATCTAGTTGTCATTATAAACCTCAATAACATCAAATGGACACCTTTTGACCGAGAAAAATATGTTTTCCCAAATTTACTCCGAGAAGCGCAGCGAAGGTCTTGAAAAAGTGGTAGAGACCTATTTTTTATCATGTTTTTTGGATTTTTCTTCAACACTGTGATCCAAAATTGCCAACTGAGTATTTATATGTGAATTACAGTTCAATACCTATCCAAGAATGTAATATTTTCATCATTTATATCCTCTAAGAGAAATTGCAGTGTGGCCACGCTGTGCTTCTATACATCAAAACTGTCAAAATACCAAAAATTTCAAAATTTTGCCAAAATTGTCGAAATTCCTTGCAACTTGTTTTTGGGAATCCTTGTGTGACAGGTTTACACAATAACTGATGCATCATCCAAGATATCAAGGCTATATCTCCTCTTTATCTTCTTTAGGGATTTCCTTAGCCTCTTTTTCATGTTTTTTAGCCTAATTTTGCAAATCAGGTTCCTGGTGAAATAGTGTCTCACCATGTTTCTCTGTAGCTTGGTGTCTCTATTGGCCCTCTTGAAATAGAATCCTTTATCTCTTGTATTTGTGCTTGTTTCTCTTTGATAATTTCTTCATTTGATTTGTCTGCATGGTCAAACATCTCTTGCTCACGAGGCATCTCCTCCTTAAAATGTTGCAATGGGGAGTCATATGCATTCCTAGGTGACTACTCCAATTCTCCCTGAACTTGTTCCACCATATTTTCCTAGGGAATTTTCCTAGTTTATGCCCTAGTCAACATTCTGGTTGTAGACATCTTCTTGGTTCTCTCAAGGGAAAAAACAATTTTTTTCCCTTTCTGGTAAGTCTGTGTAATCTCTGCCACATGTGTCTTTCTAGTTGACATCCTGTTGGATGAGCCAACCTCATGTGGCCTTGGTGTTGCTAATGAAGTGTTTTGACTATTGGGTTGACTAGTAGCAGGCAAAAGAGAAACTGACCGGATGAAATCCTCCCAAGGCATGTTGATTTTTGAAAGTTTTTGGATGACCATGACCTTTACCAAACCATGATGAAACAAATTTGTTTGTGATCTTTCCCTTTTCTTTGTACCTTTTCTATCATTTTGACTGGGCTTATGAATAAGTAATGAGGCAAGTTAAGTGGCTTGATGGCAGTGAAATGCATCAACAGCCTTATGTGATACTGGTACAGTCTTGAAAATCTCCCTTCACAAGTAAAGTGTTTCATGATCATGTTCATCAACGAGGAATCTTTATATAGAAACTATCTGAAAGGAAAAATATGAGTTGGAGTATCTTTATAGTGTGGTTTCAAGAAAACCTTGTAATTTCCAGTGTCCAAATCCATTCCATTAAACCAGATTTCTCCATGATTGGGAATACCTATAGTTGTGGCAATGGCATTTGTGGAAATAGTGAAGTCTACCCCTACAATTGTGGTCTTATCCTTCTTTAAATTGGTGGAAAAGAGGCCAGTCAATTTAGCATGGCAACCCACCTCTTGAATTCTTTCACAAAACCCTATGCAACCAGCATCTTCAAATAATTTCTTAATGAAAGGTGAGGCCATGATTTCTCTTATATGTGTTGGATAATACCTGGACACTTTACCACCCTTATTGTATCTCCTTTTCTGAGTACCATTGCTTCCAGTTTCCATGATGTGAAAATTTTTCAGTGGGAAAGGGAAGGGGTAAGGTATAATTTGTGGAAACAGGGGATAAGGGACAATTTGGTAGATGGAGGGAAAGTAGTGGTTAATTGTTGTCTAAACTCTTGGGGAAATTGTGGAGAGTAGTGATTGGTGTTAGGGAGTATAGGTGAGGGATTTTAAGAACAGGATGTAGGTTTTTACAACAGAAAATGGAAAAATATGACTGAAAGATTAAGACGCAGCAAAACCCTAGGAGATGGTTTTTTTACTGAGTTGTATGAAGGAAATGAAGAAAAGAAGGGTAAAGGTGGCGTGAATGTGGCCCACTTACTTGTTAATGACAAGTTGGACATGTGAAATAGTGAAGAAAACCTTTGTAATGAATTACTTTTCTTCCTTTTCAAAAGTGCGACACTTATGCCAGACGTGCAGCGAGGGATGCCAGAAACGTAGCATGGGTTGCCAGAAGCGTAGCGTGGGATACAAATAAGTGTTTTGATGGAAAATTTTAGTGTCTTAATGGTTGAGATGGACCTTTATGGTGAAGAGGAGTTTAAGAACACTGGATTGAGGATTGAATATACCAGGATGGCCTTTTAATAGATTTGAAAAGTCAATTTTCCTTTGAGTAATAGAGTGATATTATGTGATGTGACTGCAGCATGATTTTCTTATGTGGAACATCACCTTACCTTTATATCAACCTGTCCTTAAGGTGATAATTCCCATGGTAGTGACCCAAGTGATGAATATGACTCACTTTAATTTTTTATTACTGACCTTATAATGATGTATTAAAAAAATGAATTCTAAGCCATGACCTAGATGATGATGACCATGAACACGTGGAGGGATTAGCACTGACTTAAACATGATAAACAATGACCAAATTGTATTTGAAAATTTGGTCTAGGACCTTATTAACTCTAAGGAAAACAAGCAAGCCAAGAGAAAAATACGTAGTCAGAATTCCTATAGATTATAAGACCCTAACACACATCTCTATTCAATCCCAGGCAGCCACGAGAGTCTATCTTTGTGAATTTTCTAATAGGCCTGCCAACAACATGAAAAAACCATGATGCAGTGTCTATTGTCATTGATAGGTTCTCGAAGATGGTAGTACTTGCACCTTGCAAGAAAATTGACTTTACAAAAGACATAACAAAGTTTTTTTTGCACACATATGGGTCAACTTTGGAGCACCAACATACATTGTGTCATACCATGAACCTAAGTTCATCAACAATGTTTGGAAATCACTCTAGAGAATGTTAGACACAAGGATTTATATATCCATAGTATTTCACCTGCAAAATGATGGGAAAGAAAAAAATCTGAACCAAACTATTGTTTACCCACTGTGCATGTACAATCATAGGCACACTCACATTTGGGATGACAAACTTGCTTTCATTTAGAACAGTTACAACATAGTTTAGGACAACTCCACACAATGCAGTGCTTTAGAATTCATTAGGTTTTCAAAATAAAAATTTGGTCACTGGCTAGTGTTTCTAGGTCTATTACTGCTCCTTTCAAAAAATTTCATGTTTCAGTCATTGCCATCACTCAGTGGGATGTGTCATAAATGTCATGTTTAGTCATATTTTTTCCAAAACGATTATGGCCAATCAAAGATGAAACTTGAGAAAATGGAGGAGGTTTGTGTTCCTTAGATGCCAAAGTACAATAACCTACTTGAGATTTTACACAAGTATTATATCATGAGTGATACATTCACATCTTCACAACCTATTTTTTGGATTGTGCAAAGTCTTGTTTTAGTCATCTTTTTGTTGAACTAATTGTGGCCAATCAGATATGAAACTTGAGAAACTAGAGGAGGTTTGATGTATCATTTCCCTTTTCATCCACACAGGCAAAATATTCCCATGCTCAATTTGAGGCTGACCCTTACCATCCCTTAATGCACCTGGCCATCCCTTACCTACGAGGCATGAACTAAACATGATCACCTGAGACGATATATACATACAATATATTTAGGTCAAATAGATAGACCCCTCGAGCGAGTTATGTCTGAAGATGGCCTTTTATGTAGATAATTTTATGGATTTGAGAGGAACACTCAATTTTTGGTCCTTGTATACTCTCCATCACTTAATGCATGCTCTTTGCATTCCCTTAGCTAGTTCAGTGTGGGTTCACATAGAATTAGACTGGAGGAAAAGCACTAGCTTGATTGGGTGAATAGGATTTGTGAGTTGTGCCATGTTTGAGAGGTCAAGACTGAGGAGTACTTTATATTGCATTGTCCCATTTATTGTGAGATATAAGAACACTTCCGTTTTTTTGTTCAAGGATTCACGAACACTCTCATGTTTCTTTCTATACTTGGAATAGAGATGCCTAGAACTATACATGCAAGAGGCCCTTAGATTCTATTATTATACTATTGGGCCCTCTCCTAGACCAACGTCCACCTAGATGATCACTTCCTTCTTTGAGGTGGTCCCTTATGCTAGGGGTACCAAGAGACAAATTGATAGCAGAGTTACTTCATCTTCTAGACCAGTGAGGCCCATTTTTGCATCCCAGAGACCCCAATGATTATTTTGTTCCATATCCCACACTAGTGGACAGACGAGGTCACCTAGGCTATGATGACGGATAACCTCTTCCAGGAAGCAACACAATATGCAAACCAAATTATCTTCCAACTCCTCTTCCAGATAGGTTTCTATCCAGAGTTTCCTCCATTTGGTTTCGGATGTTCAGGGAGCTAGCCCTTGTGGGCCTTTCTATGTTCATGCTATTTCTATCCTCTATCTTGGTTTCTTTCTTCTTGCCTCATGGATCATATTTACGTTAGTGGTATAGGTCTTTGTATATTTTCTTGGCTTAGATCAATACTTTTCTTTACTTTCTGCATCTTACTTTCTTTAGGAGCCATTTATTAACACTATTGTACTCAATAGTCCCATTGACCGAATTTTTTGGTCATTCGTTGGACATTAATAAAATTGTCTTACCTTGTCAGTAACAAATCATCCCATAGTTTCTCAAAAGTGGGTAACTTTTGAGTACAAATACATTGAACAAAGTAATGCCACGATGGACCAAATCCATTCAGATTGATATGAACTAGCTCACTCTCATGAAAATCTTCTCCAATGATAGTGAGTTGATATCTCAACTTTGTGATCTTCATTAGATAGCTCAGTACAATATAAATCTTTCTCATGTGAGCACTGGTGAGTTTGTTCTTGATAATAATTTTACAATATAGATTGACACTCTACTACAACATTACAAGGGCATTAATCAGATTGACACTATATTACAACATTACAAGGGAATTAGACTCTACAGTGTGCATTTCCACTTTACCAAGTTAGAAGCGCCCTCCAACATGTGATGTTCTTGGAGACCAAACCTGGCCATTATTGCAACCCCTAAATGCACACTTGAAAAAATATACCAGAAATGAAAGAACTCAAATCAACAAGTTATCCCGGGTGCAGATTGCCTATCTCAGATTCTCAAGCCAATAACAACCTTCTAGCCACTGTAAATGCTGGGCATCTCACCCAACAACCTATCACAGGTCTGGATCTACTTCACTCAGTAAGGTTCATGCATTACACACATTTAAATCCTTCGCAACTCCCTCTCATAGGAAGAAGTGCATTACATACATTGATCTAGAGGATTTCAATGAATTTACTCCAATACCATGTTAAATTTCAAACCATGGTATGTAGATTCTGCACTCAGAAAAATAACCCTTAACCTAGGTAGCTTAAAACTTGAAAACTTCCATCAAAACTACAAATATGAACTACAATAATCTATAAACATGTACTACTAGAAATCATGAATATTCAAAACACTCTAAACAAAACCACTTAAAACTACATATGCATTATATTTCAAACTACAAAGAATAAAATTACAATGCATAAGCTCAAAACTAAAACTCTCCAACTAATATATTGGTTCATCTTTCATCTTCTTTATAGCTTGGTAAGATAGGGAAATGCAATGTATCCAGGCACATACATGAATTTCCCCTAACTGACATAGTCAAACATAAACCAAATCATCTCAACTAGTGTGCCCCCTTACATAGAAATATTTGTTAGGGATATTGTGCTTCCTACTGAAGATAAACAAAAACATTCAAACCTGTTGGTGCCTCCTATAGATCTATGTAGATTAGAAAGTCTCATGTCATGCCCTAGTTGTCATATGTATCCACACCCTTGTTTAAAGATAGTACTAAGTAAATGAATGCTACAACTGATAAAGCAAACTCTAGCTAACTACAATGATAAATCTAAACAACAATTCTAAATCTAGGAAAAGGATGAGACTAGTGCATACATGCATCCTCACTTTCTCATTGTTTATCACTGCAACACACTTCCCAAAGCAGAATAGTGTTGCACCATCACTATGATCTCTCTATTTTGCACACAAGAAACTAAGAATATAGATCTATTGTGCCATCAAGGATCTACTATGTATGATGGCTATACCTAGTTGTAGGAGAATGCTAACCTAGTATCCATGTAAACTCTATCAATCGAGGTTCAACTTTTTTCGTCTCCCTCTTGGACCTTTATTTTTACTTTTTTGAGCAGCCAATGGGATTTTGATCCCACTATACATTCCTCCTCTAGGATTACTCTTTTGTAGATCTTACTACTACATTCTACTTTTATTGTTTATTTCTTATTCTTAGCATTTTTGGTTGTGTATAGAGGTTTTATCCACCTACATAGATAGAGTATTTATGGGTGTTATGGGTGACATACTACCAATATATTCCAGACTTTTCTATAAATGTGTACTTTTTTGTAACTTTTTGGGACTCCATAGCCTTTTGGTAATTATACCAAGTAAGATGAATGCTTATGTGAGTTTTTTTTCTCCAAGGAAAAACATATTTAGATGGAGGGTGGCTAAACCCCCAACCACAATAGCAGTTGGTAACCCAACAGGACCTATTCTGACTTGAACCTCGGTGGGACTAGAAAGGGAGACCTCATAGTGAACTCCCCCTTGAAACAGTCTATTTTAACTGGTTGAGCTAACCCACTAGGCTAATGGTTATATGAGTCTTATGACTATGACTCAAATGTTATAAAAAAAAAATTGTGGTATTATCTTCAGTTGCAGATGGTTTATAGTTGAAAAATATCCCACGCTCTTTTTTCCAAGACAAAATGATAGGTTGGTATCCTTAGTGGCCAAATGTGGAGATAATGGTGAGTTATCATGGTCAGTGCATTAGGGAAAGCAGTCCAATACTCTTTAGCACAAGAAGCACATGCCCATATTGAATTGAAATTCCCTGCAATAGAACAAAGATGATCAGTGAACATCATCCTTCAACATTCAAAATACATCAAGCATTACATTAGAAAGTGTTGTCATCAGTATTAATTTATGTTGCATTAATATCACTTGAGTTAGGATTTTCCAAGACACAGTCCTTTTTCAAGTATTTACTATTGAAATATGTGATCCATAAATGGTAGGCCTATGGCCCATCTATCTCATCAATATGGATACTCTACGGAAATAAACAATGCTTCTATGCAACCTCTATTTAGATTTGGGGTTTTAATTTGGTTCACTTGCTATTTCCTGGAATGAAGGCTCTATTTCCTTCTTTGGTTGAAGACTTCACTGGTCTGTTTGCACTGCTAACTGAAAGTGCCCACATAGCATTTTAATTATGCAAACAAAGTCCAAACTCCATTTACTTTAACTAATACATTTACATATCTTCTACAAATATACAAGACCTTCTCACTTCTACCTGGATTCATAATTATAGGAGATCTGAAACAACTATTTGATAGAACACATGATGGTTGTAAGTGCCATTTTAGCACACACACATTCTGAGGGGTTGTCGTAGTTTGATCACCACCTTTTGAACCGAGGGAAGTTCACCACGTTTTGTACAGAGGTGAATGGATGAGGTTAAATATCAAGGTTTACATATCAATAAATACCAGTGAATTAACAAATAACGAATGGTATAATGGGAACCAACCAATAATGTAGGCAATGGGGACAATTGCTATGATTAGAAGCCAACCATACTCTTAAATTGATTTAGTGATGGAATTCAACAATCAAACAAACTCTAACATTGGTTGTTGCTTCCACACATATGAGCATACATATCTGCTTATTCAATGGAGGGGATTAAACTCACCAGCTATTCAATAAATGACAATTTTAAGTTCCCAATTGATTCAATTCTTGGGGATTTAGGAAACGACATCCAACGCATACACTAAAGACATTTGTTGTAGTATATGAATCAATAGACCAAACAATTCATCCTTTTAGTGATAATGTCAATCGATGTTGTAACTATCGAATGTAATCCACGATTCCACAGATCAAAAATTATGGCTCCAGTTCAATAACAAGTGAACAAAACAGAGTGTGAATCACTATGGTTGGTACATAGCAACCAAATTCTCAATTTCCTTAATGCTGGGAGTTAAAACGAATTGAAGAGAGTTGTAATACATTTAAGTTTTAACCATTTTTCTTTCGAACAGACTGGGAGTTATTTTGGTTTACATTGTGTCCAACTAAGATATAAACGAGAGTATAAGTAGATAAATATTTAGGGCAGAATCATTCTTTGGAATTCTATCTTCTTCCCAAGGGTGAGAACAAGTAGATAAATAAATAGACCTTCAAGTAAAAGTGCATTTGATTCAGAAAAATATAGTGAGATAAGGTTCACATTCAAGAACAAGATATCAAGCTCAAGAAGACCTTAACTGATTGAAAATTTAATCTATCTACAAGAAAACAATGTCTCCCAGTGTGCATCAACCAATCTCAGATATTCAAGGAAGAAAATTCATGGCAATATAGGTTTCGTGTTCAAGGAAAATTGTAGCTATCCAAAAACAAGTACAAGGGATACCCATTAACATAGGAATAATTCCATGGTTTACATTTAAATTCTATGAAGATAAGAGCAATGATTGAGTAAGAATAGCTTCAGGCAGATTTTTTGACAATTCATGGAATAAGCCAAGATATACTTTAATGGTGATCATCAGCAACAAATTTAAGCTGAAGGGCATAAAAGAAATGGAGTTTTACTCTGAAAAGAAAACAAAGTATATATTCCATAGCTCCACTAAGGAAAGAGTTACAAATATCTCAACTATTGAATTGTTGACATTGACAAATTACATGATGTACCTTTGTTTCAGATAGGTGAAATTGATACCTGAGAAAGTCTATGCCAAATCTTATCTCTTTTCCAAAAGCATAATCGATTGAGGGAAATAGTAGTAAAGTTGTTGAAGATGGGATCAAGGTTAAATTACAAGGGAGGAGTATTTTGGTGTGATGCATATTGTGGTTGCTTTTCTTGAGCTAAATAAGTCTTTTAGAGGAATCCTTGTCTTATTTTAGTAGTAACATGGAAGAAGATGGTGTTAAAAGGTGTTCTCCATAGATGGATAACAAATGCCTCGACTCTTTAAGTTAGATGGACCAAGCTAGGGAGATATCAGAAGCCCATATATAGAACTTCCATCAACGATTGATTCGATGAGAATGTGGCCTTGTGATCAATCCACAAACATAAAAACAACCATGTCAAGGGGGAAAGCAACAACAATCTATTTTGCAATTGGGAAAGATGGACCCCTGAGTTTATCTTGGCATGATATACAATGTGAAAATATTTAGAATCTATAGTATATGTTATCTACACTGGAAATATCGTGGACACCATGATATTATTAATTTAAGCAATGTAAAATCTTTCTTATTTAGAATTTTTAAATAATCACTATTTTTCCTTGCAAACTTTAGGATTGTCACACCAATTGAATGATATCCCAATGGACAATGCCTTTACAAATTCAATCAAATTTACAAACTTCAATGTGTTTCTTTTCTAAAATAGGTACGAACAATTGTTTCTTGAACTTGATCATATTTTTTGAAGTTGAATGTCCTTTTCCTTTAATTCTTGATTTGTCTATATTTTTAACTTTTAGTCTTGAAGCTTTTGTGGCCATATTTGAATTTCTTGGAAAACATGTTGAATACTTTTGGAAGGTTGCAGTTTCATAAGGCCATTTCTCTCAATGTTTTCAGCAATCTTACCAAACCAGACAGTCATTCATCCAATTTTTGTATGTAAACCTGAGGGTTAGTGTTGGTTGTTGCCTTGAGTTCGGAAACTATTACTCACATCTGATATATCTAGAAAATACTCTATATTCTTGGATCCATTATTATGGCACAACCATGTTTCACCAGATTTCTTTGAAGTTGCACATTTACATTAGTAGAAAAACAAATTTACAAATACATAAATGCATCTTCCCATACCAAATAAACTAGCTCAAAAAAAATCATTCTTCTAAGCATTGGAAAAATGTAAATTAATCCCAACATTAGCACCATTATCGTCAGCAATGAAAATCCCCACTCCCCAAGTCTATCGTTGCTATATTCATCAATTAGGAATAGAATGGATCAAATTAAAATCCCAGAAAAATATGCTAGACTTGGGATCATCTTAAAGTCAACTAATGCAGCCATTATACAAAAACTCATCAAATATTGGCTAGAAATGTAGTAACAAATTTAGGGAAACAATTATAACTTGGAGAAGAATACATTTTTTTCATTGGAAAAACTGTAATTTTATTCATATTAAGATAGAATTACATTTATGCATTTAAGAATTTCTGTCATGTTCAAAAAAGAGAGGGAAATAACTACTTCCCATCTGAAATTTTCTTGATAGTATAGAATATTACAAATGTTGGCTTCCACAAGGGAGAAAAAAACTAGTCTCTGAACAACACTCAGATTTATAAACTTAGATTTATCAAAAATGTTTTAACAATTTTCCATATAGATAATAAAAATAAACCAGTAACCCTCCTAAATCCCCGTTACATCAACATCAATATATACTCCTCCATCCAGAATAAGCTCAAAACAAAGTGGGATGAAAATATGCAGAGTGATGGATATCCTTAAGCTCTTGAATATGCCATTGTCCATTCTCCAACTGTAGACTAGCCTTTTAAAGTCCATCTAATTTTTCATTTATTTCACTGTACATGTGATGACAAGAGGTTGAGTTAAAACACTTGAATTTCATCAAATATTGGCCTAGAAATGTAGTAATAAATAATAAGTAATACAAATTATGTGAAAAAAGATTAGTGAACAAAATCATACCTTCTCTTGCCAAAATAAATTGAAGTAGGAAATTTCAAAATTAGTTCTAAAATATAGAGATCACAACTAAGATCATAAGAGTTTCCTAACATATGGTTGGAGAGGATTCACCTTGTGTCATGTTCCTCTAATTTCTAATGTATGAGGATGAACCCAACTTTTTCACATGATGATCTTCTCTCATCTTTTACCAATCTATCTGAAAGAAATCATTAATATGTAAGTAATAAACTATGTTTATAAAATGAAGAAACATACATAAACTATCAAATTTTCACCCTTTTTCCATTGTGAATAAAATAGAAGCCTTCCTCAAGGCTCAATTCCTCTTCGAATTCAAGGTGTCTTCTAACTTCAAACAAATTCCATTTTTCTTCCATGTACAATGTTTTGAAATGTGCACCATCCTTCAAAACATCAATGGATATTAGAGGAGAATGAGTGCCATCGTCATTGTCTTTCTCTATTGGCATCCAAATCCAATCCATGTTCTCCCTTATCTGCCTAAAACGCTGAAACTTAAAAGAAACATAGAGAGTTTGTCTCGGTATTGAATATCTACAGGTTAAAGAGAATGAAAAAATAGTTAGAAAGTGATGTCAAACATTGTGAAAGTCAAAGAAGAGGAAAAACTAAAATTGTAAAACATTACCTAAAACGAAGTGTCTCTACACTCAACACACATTTTAATTGCTCTCCATTCACAAGATGTAATCTTGTATTCCATCTAGAGTAAAATAAGTTGGATAATAACATGTCAGAGGGGTTTGTGCAAGAATATGTCTTCTTAGTCATTCAAATAGAGTCCTCTTCCTTGAACACTTCAACAAAAACCAAAAATGGTAAGTGCATACCAAAATGATCACATGCACCACCCTTCTCCCGCATACCAGATTGAATTTCAAGAACTAATTTTGAACGTATGCAGTCAATTAATGTTGGATTAGAATTTGGTAAGCCAATTTCATGAAGTGTAGGTAACTTGGCTTCTTCAATTCGTCCAACCCTTTTACTACTTGGAATAAAGTAATCATATTTATAAAACCAAACCCCTTCTTCCCTCAATGACATGGAATTCTTTCCCTCATAGAGTATCTCTCCTATTTGTGAATGGAAAACACATAAAATACTGGTAATACTCTCCATAGGCTTCCATTCTTCAAAATTAGAAATGAATAAATATACACATAAAAAATATAAACCACATTAAGTATCCATCTAAGCTAGGGCATTCATATTTTAATACTCAGATCCCAAATTTTAAAAAAAATCAATGCTTACAAAATGACGAGCCCTTACAATTTAGTCCAATTTGAGGAAAATTTTATTGTTTGGCAACAAACGCTTTGAGTATGTCCTTGCGATCATACACAAGAGATATAAGAACCTTCTCCACCTTTGCACCCTGTTGGCTCTGCTTAAATTCCCTTACTACACCTTTCCAATGACATTTCCAATCATCTAGTCTTCTTTTTTTTGCCCAAATTTGATTCCTTGATGGTTGCAAAGTAACCCAAGATCCAATGGAAACCCGTAACGTGATCCACTTACCCATTTCATCCTTTTCATTCTCAACTATAATAGTTTCCATATTTCCTGAAGATCTATGAGTGCTCATTTCACTGCGAGAAAAATACCAAGGATCCATAGGAAAAAGTTAACAAGAAATTCAATTCAACAACATTTCAAATTAACTAAAATGGAATTCCTATATTGCCTTTTATGGGATTTTTGTGTGGGAATCAAATAAAATCATCAACAATTGAATTAAACAAGAGTATATAAATGCTACATTGAACAACAATGTAAACAACATAATTGAACAAGAAGGATCGTTTGTTACTCTTTAGTATCGTGATATTCATTCTTGCTACATTTCTTTCAACATTGAAATCAACTCTTGATTTTATTTTTTATTCCTATCAAGCCACCTTCAACAGAAAATTTTTAAGCGACAAATTCAAAACACTTCTCAAGACTCATTTCTCCTTACATCCATTAATGTATACATATGCTTGAGCATCAAAGGTTGTTCCACATTGAGAACCATCATAGAAGGAAAATGAAATCTCCTTATAAATGAAGTAGCATCCTATACCTCCTGAACAAGTGGAATTAATGAGAGAGAGATTCATTCTTTTCTTTACAGTGAACACAACAAGAAGGATCGTGAATCACCCTATATTTTAGGTTTGTTTATTGGGGATTTTAGAAGGGTTAGGCTGAAATACCTAAGCCAAAAATAGGAGCTACAAGACCTTTGTAATCAACAAACACTGCCTAGAAAATCCTAACATCCTTATAAATGGAAATAACAACAAGGAACAATAATTTCACAAATTGATTAGAGAGGGAGTAGCGATAGGGCTTGAATCATAAAACAATAGGTAGGATACAGATGAAATAGGGCTTTAAAAAGGTAGGATAGGGCTTGAAACTAGCTGGAAATAAGTTATAAAATCACGGTCTATAATATTTAGATATGACTCGGGTGTTTTTTTACATCAGCAAGATCAACAAAGCCTTGGGATTCTCCTAAAAGTCATTTTTTCATACTTCTATTTGGCAGCAATGATGATTTTGTGATAGTAGGCACATCCCTTGGCCAAATATAGTTATTTATCTTAGCAACAAGAGAAATGATAGTAGTCAATGTTGAGGGGGAAAAAAGTGTTGATTAAGGTTAGTTGTCATTGATGTCAACCCTTGAAGAAAGCTCGGTAGCACAAAGGTTTGGGTAATGGAACCAAGTTTGTTTGATGTAAATATGACTCATTATTGTCTTGTCATGGTTGATAATAAGTACATATGTATGAACTCCAAAGTGGTCCCCTTATGGTGAAAGCCCTCACAGGAAGACGCTTTGCGGATTGAGTTATCCTAGAAGTATGGTTAGGGAACCCATGCTTATTTGTGGAATAATGAGATTAAGGTCAGTGAATTTTTCAGTGAAACTATCCTAGATGTATATTTATTTTCATTCCATATCCGGTGGTATGTGGAACGTCACATAACTCCTCACAGTTAGAGAGTTATGGCCATGAGAAGTTGGAGAACCTAGGTTTGGGTAAAGGACCCAAGTTTGTTTGATAGATAATGGTATGAGTTTTGATATATTTTTAGGTAATACTATTCTATATGTATGGTACATGTCATTCCATTTCTGTTGGTATGTGGAACATCACATAACTCCTCACGGTTTGAGAGTTATGGCCTTACGAAGTTGGAGGACCCTCTTATGTCATCTAGAAGCCCCAAAAGGTCAAAGTAGTCAAAGTGGTTTAAGAGATTTTATAAGGTAAATAATAAATTGAATTGATGAGTGTATTATAATTCAAAGAGAATAAAAAATAAATTATTTAAATAATAAATTTAATGGAGAAATTAGAAGTGGGTTAACCCTAAAATAAGGAAAGTGGGCAAAGTGACCTAGAAGATGTTTTTAAGGAAGCTACTTTGAGAGTATAAATAAGAGGCAAGGCTCTCTCATTTTAGAAACACTTGAGCATATTGAATACCTATCAGTGTATGAGGTAACCAAAGGATATCTAAGCCGAATGTCTGAGGTAAGGTGAAGAAAAGAAAGCCAGAATTCAAGGAATGATAAATTATTTTGATGATGCTTTCTAAGGTATGTTATTTATAGGTCATCTCACCATTTTCGCAATAACGTTTTTTATAGAATTATTCAAACCGTGAAATTGATATTCCATTGAGTAAAAATATCCAAGTATATGTGGTAAAAAATTCAAATTGTGGTTCATTGTAGTTTTGCAGTTAAACTCCGTGGAAAATAGGGTTTGTGGGTAGTCCTGAAACCAGTCAAAAACAAGTGTTTCGGGTAAAAACGTCATAACTTCTTCATAACAAATAAATATTAAGTAATGCAAATTTTTTTGGTAAGATTACAGTATGTAGTAGTCTATGTAAAATTTTCATATTGATTCAACAAACATTCCGTGCGGGGAACGCTCTACAAGGTCGCTCTCTAGAATAATGCAGAATTCAACAAGGTATGCCATTTTTTCTATAACTAGTTTTGTGAGAGGTTAGAAGTATTGAAACCTAGAGGAATTGCACAAAATACACTGAAGAACATTGTGTATTAGTTTTAGATATTTATTCATTACAGGTACAAATTTATGATTATTTCAAGTTAGGGTTGTTGACTAATCCAAAACTAGTCATGTGAGACTAAAGAAAAGTTTGATGTAAATGCTAGTCTCTTGTTGTTTAAAATTAAGGAAGGTTTGTAGGTATGTGATCATATACAACAGGTCTATTATAGTGTTATAAATCATATTTGGATGATGAAATTAATGAGGGATTTTGGTTTAGGTACAAGTTGGGTACATGGTTGAGGCAAGTAGTTGATGAGTTGGCACATACATGAGGTGTATAGTTGATGATGTTGGTACATATTGATGAGTCATAGTTGATGATTAGTTGACACATGATTGGTACATACTTGGTACATGGTTGGTTTCACTTGTTTATGGTTCAGGTTGATTACAGATTGTTTGGTACAGGTTGGTGCATGGTTGATGCACTTGTTTATGGTACAGGTTGGTGCATGGTTGATGCACTTGTTTATGGTACAGGGTGATTACAGGTTGAGGTACAGGTTAATGTATGTTTGATGCATGGTTCAGGTTTATTGGTACAAGTTTACAACGATATATATCATAGTGATAGTGTGTCAATGGTTCCATCATTCTACTTATACTTCAGGGCAGTTGGACGGGGCAAGGACAGGTGGTTGTAGCCACCTTCTGGTTGTAGCTAGAGAACATAGGGGGTTGTAGCCTCCTTCTGGTTGTAGCCAGAGAATTGGGGATTTTGAGCTTCCCTTAGGTTGTATCCTGAGAAACTAGGGGGTTGGAGCCTCCTTCAAGTTGCAGCTAGAAAACAAAGGAAGTTGGTGCTTCCAATGAATGTAATTCTTCAAGACATATAAGAAAAAGAATTTTGTGGTTTTCTCCCGATTTGGGTTTCCACTTAAAACAATGGTGTACTGTGTATGTGTGTGATTTTTCATTTCTTATTGCTCGTTATTGGATAATAATTCTAAATTGATATAACACTTCGATTATTTGAAGAAAATGGATTATAATTAAGCTATTATTGATTCACCCCCCCTCTAAGTAATCTAACATATTGTATGCCAATCCTACATTGTAGTGAAAAGTACAATTAAGATACTCAAATATAATAAAGAAGCCAATATTTTGTGGATGTAGCCTAGAGGGGGCTGAACCACGGTAACTCTATGTAGAATGTTTTGTTGGATGATTATTCATTTTTGTCTTGTGTTAATTCATGTCTTTGATCATATGGATGAATGTTTATATTTACTGATACTATTTATAGACTAATATGCAGTAGACATAATTGTATGCTTAACCAGTAAACAACATGAATATAGACTTATATGCACATATAATGAAGTAATGAGTTCATATTATCTAGGATCTAGTGTACAAAAGGGTCTTATAGGTATGATGGAGCATGTTTCCCATATTTCCCTCGCCCTTACAGAATCTTGGTTCCTGTAGTACCCACAAATATACCACAGGTGATACTTCACCTACTTGTAGGTGATGCCAAAAGGGTCAGTGTCTGTAGGGTTTTTTTGGACTAAGTAACTTGAACCCAAGGTATTGAACCTACCAGGGTGCATGCCAATAGGTATCTACTATCAAATTTGGTGATCTTTCCAGCCTGTGATCATATGCATAAGTGGATAAGAAAATTTGAAGAAAAAAAATAAATCGATAGCAGAATATCGGAAGAAACGAACACCATTTTTAAAGTATCCAAAGTTGTGGGAGTTATATCCAGAGCACATGGCTTATTGTGATGAGTATGAGAATTTTAGTGAAGATATACATGATTCCATGTCATTATAGGATTATTTCAACATCAAGAGTGGGAATTGGGCTAGAGCTCAGACCAAGGCTTCTTTGAAAAGCACAAGGAATAAAGTGAAGGAAGACAAGCATGAAGGACAAAGGGACTTGTTGGAGGTAAATAAGGATGAGCATGCATCTAGCCATGAGGAGGATGTGTGTACAATAACCTATGATAACTCATCCCAACTAACAGATAAGGTCAATGACACTAGTGTGTTGTATGGGTATACCTCTGACGAATCAACAAAATATGATGCTACAAGATCTTGTCCTATGTATGATGACTATGAGAAGATGTTCCAATAAGTCTATGACAAGAATTTGACATCTCTTCCTGTGTATGATATTGATGATGAGGATGGTTCAAGACAAAACTTATCACTTTATCCTATTTATGAAATATATGATGATGCAGGCATGATTGTACCATAGCTATTCTAAGAGTTTTATTTGGTGGATAGGAACATATAAAAAAACTTGTATGAAGATGATATCCCACATTACACATCAACATATAGTGACTCAGTTGATCCCTTATGTGACATACCACACCATGTTGATGAAATAACATTATGTGAATTGAAGGAACAATTATAAGTCATAGTGGAAAAAGTTGTGCCGGTGTTGATGAGGATAGATGGTGCTCATAAATTTGTTGAATACCTTATATGGAAGACCTTGATGGAGGAGAGACAAAAGAGAATTGTCGATGGGTTCATTAGTACCGAATTGCACATCATAAAAGAGGAACTAGAGAAACTGAAGTTTGATTATTTGTAGTTTTTCATGTATAGGGACCTTTCTCTTAAGTTCATTGAAGATAAGGAAAGGGTGTTACACACCAAAATGTCACACTTGATTTTCGCACCCTAAGTGTCGCAAGTGTCGCAAATTGATGTATGCACCTTGTTAAGTGTCACATGCACTATCACAAGTGTCACCTTACCTAGTGTCACATTTAATTTGAGTGACACAAACCCTTGACACCATGAAATAAATTTTCCACAATCCCTAAGTCAGTTTGGAAAATGAATCCCTATCATCTGACAATTGAAACATACCTTTTTCTTGGAAAAAATGACCATTTTTTGGCATTTTAGAAGGGTGGAACTCCCCTACCCATGCTCAAGGGGAACCAACACTCCCCCTAATCTTATTGTGGGGTGCCAATATAATTTATGTCTCTCACTAAGGGGGAGTTCCAATCTTGTTAGAGGAAAATATGGGAGATCCCACATTTTTCTAAGGGCAAGCTTCAACTTCGATGAGGTTGTTGTGGTCGACTCTTATACTATGGATTCATATTAGGATCAAATCCCAAACTTAAGGATCCATATACTCAACCATTTCTCTCATTTTTTCATGGTGGTTTAGCCTCTCAAGCCTATATATTGAAGGTATTTCCAAGGTGAAGGGAGGAAGATATTAGAGGTATCAAACCTTTGCTTCTTTGGGGAAGAATTCAAATATAAAACCTTTGATATTGGGAGAAGCATTAGAATTTTGGTTTCAATATTTTCATGCAAGGGATAGATGAGGAGATCTGGTGGCACAGGGACAGACCTAAGGTTCAGTTCTAAAAATGCACCAACAAGCCCTAACTACTGGCCCTTTCGGCAACACTTGCAAGAAGATGCAGTTTCACCCGAAGTAGCTATAGGAGGTTGCAGGACACATGTGTCTACAACTAGAGGAAATGCAAAGTGGAACTAGGACAACGCTCTCACACATATATAGTTATTATTTATCTTTCTTAAGCCTACTTCACACAGTATATCTTAGATCTAACACTATAATGCATTTAACAGTATATCATAGAACAAAAGAACACAACATAAATAACACACAACAACAAGATATATGTGGTTCACCCTCTCCCTAGGTATACGTCCACATAATTGTTCTTTATAATATATTATATGAAATCATACAATTCTATCTACACTTAGCTTGCATATCTCTCTCTTTCTTTCTCTTCTCCTCTCTCCCCTCCCTACACACCCAGTTGCAGGGTTGATCTTCGCACCCAACTGAAGATCTGACAATACAGACTTCTCTCACCACACAATACTTCTCTCTTAAGAATAACAACAATCGCTCATCATAACCTAGTCGAACCCTTCCCAGGTTCTCTTGACCTTTATTTATTCATTACAATGAATTTTGGACAACCTTAGGTCGAAACCTAGGTGTCAAAACCCTAAATACCAAAACCCTAGGTGTCTAAAACCCTAGGTCAACTTGAGCCGTGTTTTTAGGGCTTTTCCAACCCATCTTTTCTTCTTTCTTGCGAGGTGCTCCAAAGCATTCATTGGTGGATTTTTTCACTTTCTAAATCATCCACGATCCATCTTCCTTTCTGATCTATCTTCCTCGATCTCCTCATCCAATGACTTGCTTTCTCTTACTTCACTCCATCTTTTCTTCTCTTTTGGCCACTTCGACCCAATCTCACTCAACTTGTCTTCCGCATAGTTTGCACTTCACACGTATTTCCTTAATATTCACAACCTTCAATAACCAAGGGCCAATAGGCCCCCAACACTCACATGTGACTCATCCTGAGGCACTTCAGGTCTGAACCTTCTGCTTTACTTTGACTTCAGACTGTGTGGGGAAACCTATGCTTTCTTCTCTGTCCCACCCTTTTTTCCTTGCGTAGACTGGATTTTCTGTGTCTGGTACCCAATTTCAACTACACCTGGTACCTAGACCCATTTTCTCATGCTTCTACTGGGAGCTACGAGGTAGTTGGTTATCATAGTACAATTTCAACTGGCTCCCATTCACCAAACATTCCTTCCATTCTCCATTCAAAGTTTTCAAATGTGAAACTCCTCCTTCTGTAACATAAGAAACATCATATTTCCCAAGCCAATGTGTCCTTGACTTCCCTATATGCTTCATGAACTTAATGCCGTATACCAATACCAGATCTCCTTGCTTGAAGGCTTTCTTCTTGATGTGCCTATCATGATAGGCCTTTTCTCTTTCCTTTTGTACTTGCTGATGGAATCCTACAATAAATTGATCTTCTTATAGTTCTACCAACTACACAAGACTCTCTTGAACAACACCAATGTCGTCCATATCGGTAAATACGACAATTCTGAGACTAGGAACCAAATATTCCATAGGGACAATCGCTTCTAGGCCATACACCAACTTAAAGGGAGTCTGCACTGTTAGCTTCTTGCAAGTAGTTCTATAGGCCCATAGTACTGCTGATACTCTTAGATCCTAGTCATCCTTGTTCACACTGCAAATCTTCGTCAACGTTGTCTCCAATATTTTCTTGAAGGCTTCAATTATACCATTCACTTGCGAGTGTTAAGGGGTGCTCTTCTGGTGATGGAATTCAAATTCATGAGTCAAGGATTCAATAGTCTTATCAATAAAATGCGTACCTTGATCACTCATAAAGGTCTTTGGGCATCCAAACCTGGTTATGATATCCTCAAATATAAATTGCGCAACTGCAATTGCACTATAGTCCTTAATTTCTCTTGCTGCTGCCCATCTTGTCAAATACTCTGTTGTAGTATTGATGTATCTAGCTCTTGTGCGCTTCTCTAGTGGGTTTATATGTCCCATGAAATCAATTGCCCATTTCTCAAATGCCTACAAATTCATTTGTGGTGCTAAAGGCATATCTTTTCTTCGGGAAGGCTTCCCAACTCTTTGGCATACATGGCAGGCTTTATAGTATTCCTTGGCATCTTTATGTAAAGTAGGCCACCAGAGGCAAACTCTAAGAACCTTCTGCGTTGTTGATTTTCCTACGTAATGTCCTCCTGCGATGCCTTCATGTGCTTCTTCCATAATTATTGGCCATTCTGCATCAATAACACATCTCCTCAAGATCTCATTAGGTCCCATTTTATATAGTTGTCTCGCTATAAGTGAAAAATCTATAGCGCGTACTACCAGTTATTTCTTCTGAATGACTGTGTATTCGCGAGGTGCCATTCTTGTTGACAGGAACTAGACTATCTCAACAAAATGATCATCAATCTTCCTGATGGATAGAAACTGTGCATCAGGTAGTGTATCCTCCAAACTAGTAGGTTCCTCTCCATGTTCCAACCTAGACAAGTGGTCAGGTCCCTTGTTCATTCTTCCTGGCTTGACCAAAATCTCAAAGTCATATTCCTAGAATAACAGTATCCATCTGCATATTCTTCCCCCCAACATTGACTTGTTGACTAGGTATTTCAATGGGAAGTAATCAGTGAACATCTTAAAGTGGTATCCCAACAAGTAGTGACGAAACTTCTGCAGCGTGTACACTATGGCTAAACCTTCTCTCTTAGTGGTGGTGTAATTTATCTCAGTTGTTGAGATATTCTTGCTAGAAAAGGCTAACGGGTGGTCAATATATCCTACTCCTGGTTGTGCTAAAAATGATCCTAGTTCAGTAGAAGATGCATCGACATGCACATGAAATTACTTGCTCCAATATGGGAAAACTAGAATAGGCACAGTAACCATTTTCTATTTCAGTATGTTGAAGCTCTGCTGACATTATTCTGT
The DNA here is from genome assembly GCA_900067695.1 of Picea abies. NCBI lineage: Eukaryota > Viridiplantae > Streptophyta > Pinopsida > Pinales > Pinaceae > Picea > Picea abies. The sequence goes on along the minus strand of CBVK0101752777.1, from coordinate 28,010 downwards.
CCATTGAAACTGACAATCTTTCTTCAGAATCTTTTCCATGGGTGTTGTAATCTATGCATATCCATTAATGAACTTCCTATAGTATCCAGTATGTCCCAGCACAATGCACAACTATCTAACTGAAGTAGGAGGGGGTAGATCAACAATAATGACAATCTTGGACGGATCTACCAGCAACCCCTGCTTACACACAATATGTCCCAGAAACACTCCAAAGGGTGAAAATAATATGCACTTCTTTAAATTTAGGGAAATCTGACATTGCCTGCACTAATCCAACATTATTTTTAAACATTCAATATGATTTTGTAGTAAGCTAAAAAAAGTCCAATCATCAAAATAGGCTTCCAAATATTTATGTAAAAACTCCTTAAATGCTTTGACCACCACCCTAGAAAAGATGGTTGGTGCATTCTTCAATCCGAAAGGCATCACTATATACTAGTAGGAACCCCATTTTGTTACAAATGTGGTCTTATGGCGATCTTCCTTGGAAATCCTGATCTGGTGATAACCTGAAAATCCATCTGTAAAGGAATATACCTCCTGTCCTCCTACATTATCTAACACTTTGTCTGCAAATGGTGTAGGGAATGGGTCATGCAAACATGCATCATTCAACTTTTTGAGATCTACACAGATCCTGATATCTCCTATGTTCTTATCTTGTACCACCATAGGACTAATCCATTCTGACTCCTCCATAGGTTCTATGATTCCTGCTTCCAACATTCGGTCTAGTTCAATCTTAACTTTTTCCTTATATTTGGGATTCAATCTGTAGGGTCTCTGCTTAACTAGCCTTGCATCTAGTTTCAAGGGGATCTTCATCTCTTCCATGGGCCCTTTTATGCCCTTCATATCAGTGAACTTGGTTGGGAACAAGTCATGATATTCATGCAGTAATTCTGTGATCTTATAAATGGTGGCATCATCCCAGTAATATCCAACATTAGCAAGCTTAGGTTCTTGCTTTGTTCCAATATTAACTTTCTGGATTTTGATTGATTGTCCAATGAAAGGTAGTTTGACTCCTAGTCCTTCTACGTCTCTCTATCCTTCTGTTTCTATGATGTTCACATTCCTAGAATCATTGTCTTCATCAACATTGATATTGTAACATCATTGCAGTGTATGAAGAGGTGCATTCCATTCATCCTCTTCTTGCTCCATAAGGAGGCTAGGTGCCTCCTCAAAGACTTTATGTCTGACAACCTATAGAGATTGATCCACCATGGGATATTGACTTTCAAATAAAATGTATCTACAAAGTTCTGATTCATACCGTACCAATCTGAAGTGGTGCGACGTAGTTCTGCTTGAAGATACCAATTTATAGGTGTTGTGTCTAGAGTATTGATGAATTTATGCACCCACTGTTCTTGAGGGATGTTGCGCCAAGCCTCCTCACAACCTCACACATGGTTCTTCAGACAACTTTGACCTGTGTATCTAACTTTGCATCCTTCAATGCTGTCTGAAAATCGTTCTATCATCAAAGTGTGACATCATATCTAGTCTGTGATGTTCTTTTTCTATGTCCCCCACCATCTTACTGGAGTAGATTTCAAAGCCTTTTCCAGTGCCAATAATATTTGTTGTACTATTACAACTTCTTCAAATTCCGGTAAGAACGTTTCTAAATGATTTAAACCATCAAATATGGTCAAGTTACTTACTTCTGTGACAATCCAGTGAACTTCCTTGGTCAGTCTGGCACATCTCCATGCATAAACTTCATACATTTTGTTCTGCCAGTTCTCCAGTGCTTCTTCTGAGTCTAATGAATATGCGTTGCCACTTCACCAACTTAAATTCCCATCTGTTGTAGGGTTAATATAATCATGTTGTCTTTCTGTCAATTTATATATATTCTCTATCTCATATGCGCGGTATTCTTCTCTTATGGGTTTTGTGTCTCTTTGAACTTCATTAGGATCCAGAGGTGCAATGAACCTAAGGCCATCACCTTAAAATTTCATTCTTCTTTTCTTTAAGTAAACAACAGTGGAATTGCTAAAAGCCCAATGAATTCCTAACAACACAGGATAAGGACAATTATCATCAACTATCTCAATCACCTCAAAGTCCACAAATGTTCTTACCCCATCGATTTCCACATGGACATGTTCTAGCCTACCAAAGGAGCTTACTGCCTACTGATTATCCATCCTAAGCTTGATATGGGAATATATCAACTGAGGTTTTCCCATCAGTGCCCAGGTCTGCTTCATCATAACATTGACCTCCTACCCTAAGTCGAGGACCACATAATCTATATCTTAATCTCCAATTTGAGCATTAAGGTGTAGTTCCTTATTTGTCCTTCTCTTTTTGGATAGTTGATGTACTGATTTATTTAGTAGAGGGTACACCCTTCCTATCTCATACTATTTGATCAAATTTTGTAGTTATTGTATGGATTTTTCATCCTTAATCAACTTAATGCAAATACATAAGAATTCCATAAGTCTTCTTACCTCTTTTCCTTCTCCAGGCGAAGCAGACTGGTCAAAGGCTAGGGGAATTACACATTCTCTCACTTTCGGTTGTGCCTTTTATGAATAATCTTGATCTCTTCCAAATTATTTTCTTTCCTCTTCAAATGTCTGCTTCTATTTCTTTGGATTGAACTCTTGTGTCTTCTCCACAACTCTTTTAACTCCTAATTCTTTTGTAATCTTCCCTAGAGTCACATTGTCTTCTCCTGTAGAAGTTCCTCCTCTAGTGATAATAGCGACTCTAGGATCCACTATACAAGGTTTTGATGAGATTAGTTGTACTTGTTGGTTCCCTCCTCGTCTTTCCTGAAGTTTGGCTAATAGCGTAGGACAATCTTCTATGACATGTTCAAATGAGTTGCAATAACTGCAAGTGGTACAAGGGTTATGATAGTCCCTTGCCAAGTGACCTGGTTGTGTGCAGTTATAACAAATGATCTGTCCTCAACCTCGGCCCATGCCTCATCCTTGTCCTCTTCCTCTGAATCCACCTCGAGTGTTTAAGTTTCCTCTTCATGGGGAGTTAAACTACATAGTATTTCCTTCTTGTTGTACTTCACCTTGAATTCTATATGTGTCTCTTGATATTTCATGCAAGAGGTCATAAGCCCTAAAATCTTCCTCATCATGCCCCACATATTTACAGAATGTGCAGTAAAGGTTGGTAGGTGTCTGGACATATTTTTGCATGCAATATCATTCTCCAAGGTGATGTCTATTTCTACATACCTCTCACCAAGGTAGAGTAACCTACTTCAAAGGGCTTGGGGCTCTTGAAGCCAAGTACTCGTGAAATAGATGAGAATGCTCCTTATCATGACCTTCTAATTTGCATCTGATACACCAAATATTTTCTCTTTTATATTTTCCCTTATCCTCTTTCATATCTTCGACCTGCAATGATAAGCTAGTTAGATGACTCAAAATTTGACTCATACTTGAGATGGACTCTCCCATAGGGGCTGATTCTAGTTTCATGGAGATCTCCAGTGCCTCAGCTTGCAAAGCGATCTTCTGTTGCATAAGAGGAACTCTACTATGTGGTAAGAGGTCAACAATGAACCATTCTTTATTTGTTTGTCCGGAATCTGAAAACTCAAATGGCTTGTCAAGATCTTAAACCTCCGAACAAACTCCCAAACAGGTTCAACTAATTTCTGCTTAATTTCTTTCAACTCTGTGATGCATCGCGACTCCGACTTGGGTTTCTTGAATTCTGAAATCAATGTAGTCTTGATCTCATTTAGTGGTTTCGGCTGGACAACCATTTGGATGAAATTCATGTACCAGCTCAGTGTGCAGTATCTTAGGGTAGTACTAAATTGAGCTCTCTTAACATCTTCGTCGGTGACATTCTTAATACTCCATACAGCTTCGCATAAGAACCAATGTTGATCAAGATCTTTAGATCCATCTCCCCTAAAGGTGGCTAACCTCATCTCATCTGCCATAGATATTCCAAGGGTTCCTGACTGAGTATGAACTAAACCAATTGTACCAGTTCTCTGAGTGTTCTGATAACTTAGGTTACTCTGGTTACTTAATGTTGTTAAAACAAAAGGGGGTGTAATATAACTTACTTCAAAAATATGCATAGTCCCTGAAGTTTCTGACTCTTCTCGACGAGGTTCTTTAGTCTTCCCTTCTTCTTCCCTAGAGGGATTTGAATGTTCCTCATTTAGTAACTCTTCTTCTTCTCCACTGTAGAACCATTCTTCTTGTGCTGGTGGTTCGTGATTCTTCTCAAACAGGTCCACCAGAGGAACTTCTATGAAAGTTCTCCCACTGCGCGTGTGTCCAACCTCTGTGTCGATGTCGCTGTATGAATTCTTGAACATTAGATTTTTCAATATGACCCACTACTGTGTCTTCAGTATTTTCTTCTCATGCAATAACATTTTGATCTTCAACTTCAAGAAGTGTAAAAATTTTCCTCTCGGTCCCTTAAAGAAATATCTCTCTGCTTGGCTATATGAGTCTACTATATCAATAAAAAACTCAATGATATACACTCCAATGGTATTATCAAATTAGTTATCTACTGCTCTTGACACGACGTTATCAACTCTCTTGACCTTATTGATCAATGCCGACATCCAAACCATAGGCGGTTTGAGTCTGATCTCAAACTGGGTATCTGCTAATCTGACTAGCCACTCGTATAGCTCCTTATGAATTACTCCAAAGAAAATCTCGTGTATATCAGTAAAGATATACCTTCCCAACTAGTCTTTTGTACTAATATTAGGGTTCTTATTCTGAGATTCAACGAAGTCCTTCTCTTGTTCTTCTATCCACGTCTAAATCTTTGTCTTCGATGGAAACCACCTTGACATTCACTCAAGAAGATATCGGTCTCGACAACAGAACCATTTGTTGGCACAGGGGCAAACCTAGGGTTCAATTCTAAAAGTGCACCAACAAGACCTAACTACTATCCCTTTTGGAAACACTTGAAAGAATATGCAGTCTCACCCGAAGTATCAATAGGGGGTTGCAGGACACATGTGTCTACAACCAGAGGAAATGCAAAGTGGAACCATGAAAACACTCTCACACAGATCTAGTTATTCTTTATATTTCTTAAGCCTAGTTTTCACAGTATATCTCATATCTAACACTATAATTTATTTAACAGTATATCAAAGAACAAAAGAACACAACATCAATCACACACAAAAACAAGATATACGTGGTTCACCCTCTCCCTAGGGCTACGCCCACAGAATTGTGCTTTATAATATATTAGATGAAAACATACAGTTCTCTCTACACTTAGATTGAAGATCTCTCTCTTTATTTCTCTTCTCCTCTCTCCCCTCCCTGTGCACCTAGCTTCAGGGTTGATCTTCACACCTAGCTGAATATCTTACAATATAGACTTCTCTCACCACACCATACTTCTCTCTTAACAATAACAACAATCGCTCATCATAACCTAGTCGAACCCTTCCCAGGTTCTCTTGACCTTTATTGATACATAACAATTAATTTCGAACAACCTTAGGCCAAAACCTAGGTGTCAAAACCCTAAATACCAAAACCCTAGGTGTCTAAAACTCTAGGTCAACTTGACCAGCATTTTTCAGGGCTTCGCCAACCTTTCTTTCCTTATTTCTTGTGAGGTGTCCCAGAGCATCCATTGGTGTCTTTTTCCTCTTTCTGAATCGTCCACAATCCATGTTCCTTTCTGATCTATCTTCCTCGATCTCCCCATCCAACGTCTTTCTTTCTCTTACTTCGCTTTGTCTTTTCTGCTATTTTGGCCACTTTGACCCAATCTCAGTCAAATTGTCTTCCATGCAGTTCACACTTCACGATTCTTTCCTTAATCTTCACAACCTTCCATAAACAAGGTCCAACAATATCTTGGAGAAGTTACCGCATCGTCAAGCATGCTTTGTAAGTTCCTCTTTTTGGCATTCCAATTAAACTTGGCATATTCCCTTCTAGTTCATGTGTTCTACATTTTCTTGCCTATTGTTGTTTCGGTCTTCATAGATAGATATGCTTTATGTAATAATATAGAGTAGGATGAAGAGTTATTTTTCTATTCTTTTTAGCACTTCAGTTTCATTGAGGATCTTGGAGATCAAGCCCAGGGATTCAAGCAGCGAGGAAAAACATTGCAACAAGGTACACCACATTCTTATTCTTTCTTGATTTCTTGATTGATTTAGATCTATAGGGAAGCAATAAACACTTGTTCACTTATTTATTTGGACCAAATATAGGGGTATTGGTCCAAAGGTGAGCTCAGCCTGTTCGCAGGGTAAGATTTCTTGCAAAAAAAAAATTGAGACTCCATTGGTGAAGGACTTTGACTAGTTTTTCCCTTGTTTCATCTTGAATCCCTTTCTTGTGATTATATCTTGATTGTTTGATTCTTAATTATGATACATTTCCCCATCCCTATTCCTCATTGAATAGTTTACAGAGCCATCAACTGAGTCTCTGCTGAGTCTGATCTTGTGGAAGCCATTTTTGAGCTTTTTTCAGAAACTAACACTCCCATGCATTTCACACCAAGGCACCATTAGCTTCATTGGCGCTCCCCTGCAATTCATATCAGGGTTCCATTAACTGATTGGAGATCCCCCTAATCCTCCTAGGGGGCACCATAGTGCTATGTATCTCTAAGGACAAGGGAACTAGTCTCATTTTTTAGGTGTTGTTGCATGTTTATGCCCTGCTTTTATCAGTCTTATTTTGATAGGATTTTATCCTAGAGTCTCCTAGTTGGTATTTGATTTTGTTTGATTGATAATTTGACATTTATTACTCATTTTCATTTCCTTCTTTGATTTTTCAAATTTATCCTAGTTTTGATCCCCTTGGGTTAACAAGATCCCATGGTTCATCCTTCCTTTCAATTATCTGATCTTTATCTCACAAAGATTTCAGATTGCTTGAATGTTTAGGATTTTTAATCAACTAGGGTTTGCAAAGGTTGCTTGGTTTTGAGCACTTTTTTTTTTTCATTGAAACATCTCACTTTCTGATGATTAGGTCTCTCTTGTTTGCCACAACCCAGCCTTGCATGTTGTTTCTTGCTGCTCAGTTTTTAAGGATTTTCATGAGTTCTTATCTTCTTTCTCTTTTGGATATTTGAGTTATTGATTGAACGAGTTATCTCATACTTGTTTCCTTTCAGTTCTAATCCTTTTTTAGTGAACTTTGTTTGATTTATTTTTTTACTCGTATTTATTTATGTCGAACATATATCTCCTTAATTCCATTTGAAAGTTAATAAGCATAAAATTTTGCATATCTCCTTTCCTACATAATTGAACAAAGAAATTTTTGCATTCTTCATGAAGTTTGTTTTGGTATATGTTTGAAAAAAGAGCTAGTTTTTGTAGATTTTAACCTTGTACAATTATTTACTGCAAACAGATTTTTAGTAAAAGAATAGAAAATATACAATGGAAAATACAAACATTACACATATATTTTTCCCCTGGAAACCCAAATTGGGAAAACCAACATATTATATATTCATTCATAGTGATATATTGTTTACAATACAATATACATATAGGAGCTAGCGACATCCAAAACCTTAACCCAATGACCTGGATTAGTCAACAACCCTAATTTCTTAACCAGAAATAGAAAACCATGTGCCGAAAAAATTCCCAAAAATGGACACAGAAATCGAGGTGACATGAAAAATGAGGCAAACAATATGACACATTTCCTGAGGAAAACGCCCCACTCCCCACACGCCCAACACAACGTAGATGACACTAAATCTAGTCATGCAAATAATATAACACATACCCAGCATTCTCCCACTTTTTTTTTTCTTTGCATACAGGGGGTTACAGGGTTATATAGTCAACAATCCACGGAAGTAATTCCCATGGATCCTCTACACGAAGAGAACTTCTCAGTGCTCACAAATTTTGTTAATCAATATGCAACATTCTTCAAAGTGTCCACCTTCATCATCAACACTTTATTTTCTTCAACCATGTCTCTCACAAAGTGATATTGAATATCAATATGCTTTGTCTTTGAATGATAAGTCGGTTCTTTGCCAAAAAAATTGCACTCTGACTATCACAATCTATCCTTAAAACTTGATGTACCAACCCAATATCTGAACACAATATTTGTAACCATAATTCTTCCTTAATTGCATGAGTGGCTGCCATGTATTCAACTTCTGTTGTTGAAAGTGCCACTACAACCTATCTTTTTCTCATCGAACTGATTGCTCCTCCAAACAGGTTAAACACATACCCTCTTGTATATATCCTATGATCCAGATCTCCAGCCAAGTCTGCATCCACAAATCCATGTATTTCCAACAATCTGTCCAATCCTGGTATTCCTTGGTATCACAATCCATAACTAGTAGTGCCACACAAATACCCGAAAACCCTTTTTACTGTTGTCCAATGCTCCTCCATTGGTTTTGAGATATAGTTGCTCAAAACTCCCACTACATGTGAAATGCCCGGTTTAGTACATACCATTGCATACATCAAAATTCCAAATGCACTTCCATATGGAACATGAGACATGTCCTCCTCTTCTTGTGTCTCGAGACACTGCTCCATAGATACATTTACACCAACATGAATAGGGACCTTTACCAATTTACATTCCTTCATATTAAACCTTTGCAATATTGTCTCGACATATTTTCTTTGATTTAACCAAAGTTTCTTGTTTTTCCGATCTCTTTTAATTTCCATGCCCAAAATGAAATTTGCAGCACCGAGATCCTTCATGTCAAATTTAGAGGACAATTGAGTTTTCACACCCTGGATAATCTCCTTGTTGTTTCCTATCAACAACATGTCATCCACATAAAAAACCAAATAAATCAAATGATCACCAATTAATTTAAAATACACATAGTGATCCTCTTTGCTTCGTGTGAAGCCAAGTCTCAACATATAAGTATCAAATGTTTTATACCACATCCTTGGTGATTGTTTTAAAACATATAGGGTCTTTTTCAGTTTGCATACCAGCTCCTTCTTTCCCTTCACAACAAATCCTTCTGGTTACTTCATATAGATTTCTTCTTCCATATTGCCATGTAGGAATGTTGTCTTCATATCCATCTATTCTAATTCAAAATCAAGTGCAAAAGTAACAAATAATAGATATGTTATAGAAGTTAACTTGGCAACAAGAGAAAAAATTATCACCAGAATTAATTCCTTCAACCTGGGAATAACCCTTTTCTACTAACCAAGCTTTTTATTTCTCCACTTTGCCTTATGCATTTATCTTCTTTTTAAATACTCATTTGTTTCCAGTGGGATTTATTCTAGTTGGAAACTCCACTAGATCCAAAGCCTCATTCTTATCCAAGGCTACCATTTCTTCATCCATGGCCTTTTTCTAGAGTTTTTCATCCTATGAATCCACTTCCTCCCTCATAGTTCTAGGATCATCATCAGTAATAGAAAACGAAAAATTTGAACAAAAATCATATGCAGTATACCTTTCTGGTAGCCTTCTTTCTCAAACCGATCTCCTCAATACTGGAGTATGAGGATCTTCTTCTTCTAATTAGTGTTCCTCTGTAGAGTCTGATTCATCATCCTTTAAATCAAACTCTATTTTCTTTGGTTCATACTTACTTGGTAGGACTTCATGTTTAACAACATCCTTCATTTCTCTAAATACCACATCTCGACTATACACAAACTTCTTAGTTTCTGGGTTCCAAATATTATAACCTTTGAGACCATACGTATGCCCAAGAAATATACACTTTTCATCCTTATTATCTAGCTTACTCATGTTTTCCTTTGGAACATGAACATAGGCCTCAAAGCCAATTACCTTGAGATGTGTGAGAGAAGTTTTCTTACCAATCCATACCTCTTGTGGATTAATTTCATCCAGTACTGATGAGGGTGATATGTTGAATAGGTAACATGCAGTACCCATTACCTCTGCCCATAATTATTTCCCTAACCCGACACCAGTGAGAATGCACCTTACTTTTTCCATCAACATCCTACTCATCCTTTCCACAACTCCATTCTACTGAGGTGTATATGGATTAGTCTTCTTCCTTTCTATACCACACTTCTTACATAATTCTTCAAATTAATTCTCGCAGAACTCTTCACCATTATCTGTCCTCGTCACCTTAATTATTTTCTTTGTTTGATTCTCAACAAGAGCCTTAAACTCTTTAAACCTGTAAAATGCTTCATATTTCTCCCTAAGGAAATATATGCAAGTATTCCTCGAGAATTCATCTATAAATGAGACATAGTACATATATTTTCCCAAAGATGGAACCAACATAGGTCCAAAGACATCATTATGAAATAGCTGTAAAATTCCTTCTGCCCTCGTTGCACCAAAGGGTAATCTTAACCGATTGTGCTTCCCATATACACAATGTTCACATAAATAAAAATATAGAGATCAATTAGACATACCTTCAACCATACCTTTATTGTGTAGTAGTAGAAGACCCTTCTCTCCGATATGCCCCAAGATGGAAATATTACACCCATCACTAATAGTGTTTCCTTGCAACTTATATAGAGTTTGAAACCAAACTCCCTTCAGCAACAACATTTCTCCTCAAACCATCTTCCAGGTTTCCTTTTAAAATATTGTTTTTACCCCTACATCATCCATTTTTCTTACAAAAATCAAATTTCTAGCCAATCCTGGGATGTGTAGAACACTAGGTATTGTTATAATCCTTCCATCTATGAGTTTCAACTTGAATTTTCCTCAACCTATGATTCTGGTTGCTGATTCATCACCTAGGAATACATTACCTCCATCATACCTTTCATATTCATAGAATCAATCTCTGTGGGGAGTCATATGAAAGGATGCACCTAAGTCAACCAACCATGCCTCATGATCTACATGTGTGCTTGAATAAGCCAAGTACACATCCCCTCCTTCCTTGGAGGTATTTTCTTCTGTAGAAGGAGATTCTTCGGATCCCTTCTTTTTCTCAATTTTGGATCTACACTACTTCTTGTAGTGCCCTTCTTTTCCACATCTCCAACATACCTTTACAAAATTTTTGAGAGACTTAAATATTCCCTTAGACTTAGATCTCCCACTTGAGTACTTAGATCTATTTCTTTCTTGGGAGTGTCCTCTTGCAAATAATGCATCTATGCTCTTTCCTTCCATGTTCTTCCATCTCATCTCCTCTGAAAACAACGATGATACCACTTCATCAAACTTCAAGGAAGTTGGATTACAACCTATGGCCACAACTAGACTATCCCACGAGTCTGTTAAAGAGCATAGTAAATTGATACACTTATCTTCATATAAAATTTTAATCTCAATGGATACTAACTGAATTACCACAGTATTGAAGGCATTGAAATTCTCTTCCACCGAGTCTCCATCTCTCATCCTCAGGTTATTGATCCGAAAATATCTTTTAAAGACTATGGTTGAGTTTTAAAACATGAGTTCATTAACCATTTAGGAATTTGATGAAATATGAAGAATTAATGATGTAACATAGCTACCATTATAAGATATACATATCTCAAAATAAGCACAAAGAAACAACAAACCAGAACAACAAAAATGTTAACGAAGTTTGACAATATTGCCTACATCTCTGGGCCTTTGTCTCAGTGGGTGAGGCTTTCTTGTTTCTCTTCAAAGCTTAAAAATTACATCAGAAAAGTGCCAAATAGATTACAAACTAAATTTTCTATGTTTTTATATATCTCAAGAACCCAACACAACTGACGGCACTAAAAATGGATGAACTAAGCTCTCGGAAATGGCCCGCAAAGTTGCTCTCCTCAATGGCTTCCCTGCATAAAAATGGATTTGGCTTTACAATTATTCATCATTTCTCCTCTTCTAAACCTCCCCAAGGCTACCAAGAATGTATGGTTTATATATATTTCAAGTTGGTAACATCCTCCCAACTTCCTCCCAATATCTCACCTCAAAAAGGGCTCCAAATTCTCCAATAATGGCCAAAATCTCCCAAAACTGGCTGAAAAATCAAATAAAATCTTAATATATAGTTAAAAACCCAAAATTTTTCCCATATAACATGCCATACCCCTTTACCCAGGCCCCTGGTCATATGGGTGCTGTCGTGTGGCCTCAGGTTGGGCGCTAACTGTTGAGCCCTGGTCCTTAGTTGTTGCGCTGGTCATATGGTGGCCATGTGACTTGTAGATAGGCCTCTTTGTGACCTTACCTCTCGGTGCTAACTCCTGATCCATAGCCCATGGTTCCTAGCCCCGATCATGTGCCTTGGTTGGCGAGCTAGCTCGACCGACCGACACTAACCCCATAAATTTGTTCCAAACATGTAAGGGAGTGTGCCATGTGGCAAGGTTCTATGTTGTGTGTTGTGCCGGGGGCTGGGGCCTAGCCTCGACCCTTTTCTCCACCAAAATAAACCTGCAGTCAATTCAAATATAATGTTTGGACTATAGTTAACAAGTCACATCGTGGGTGGGCTAGTAGCCCGAACCTGCCAAAGCACTCCACCCAGATTGGAGGTCACGGGTTCAGCTCCTGTGGAGTCCATAAAATTTTACCACGCCATCCAACTTGGAGGTACCATGTGGCATCCCACGACTGGGCCATGTGGCACAACATCATTTGACCAGAAAAAGACACTTGTCACCAAATCATTCACCCACCTGTCTGCTAGTGTGTCTGCCCTGTCATCATGCCAACGCACCTGCCATGTTATTGTACGACCGCACGGCCTATATGGTCAGCTATCACGTCAGCACTGTACAGACTATACAGTCAACAAAATTTTGCATGTTTGGAAAAATGAATAGAACGTGATATATTTTTCATACGATGTTTGTTTGAGCCCATTTAAGTTTCTTTGGGTTCGTAACAATGAGGCCTACACACATCTGTTTTGAAGAAATTATGAGCACTTTGATTTCTAGGCTTTCCTGGATCCATTTTAGGTCCTGGATCCATTTTGGATCACACTGCCCCACTAAGACCTTTTGGTCCTCCAAAAGGATACTAACTAGTCATCAAGTGCGGGGTAGGACACCCCACTTGTTCTCTGCATTTAAACTCTGTCATGTGCACCTGTCTCATCAAAATCAATTGCAAAATAACCATGACAACTGACAACATATTATTAGCCACTTTTACTCTGTCACATATTACTGAAGCCACTATCATCCATGTTGACAACATTATCAATGATAACATTAGAAATATGACTGCAAATGAGCTAATATGTTTGTAGTACTTGCATGACATTATCTTATCTTGAAGCAAAGTATGATTGAACTTCCATTGTACAATCTGTTAACTCCCAAAATGAAACCGTCCTTTCGGCCGAGTTTTGGGTGGATATCGTAGCTTTCAGTAGTATCTTCAAGTCATTTTTGAGTTTTTACAGCTGAGAAAATTTTTGGTTTTGGTGTGTCTTAGGAAATAATCGATCCATAAAGTCTTCTCTTTCGAAAATGTAATTTTTTACTTTCCACAGCTAACATCTTTTCAAAGGGTTCATTGTGCGCTGTGGAAAGCGATAGCTTTCAACAGCTAAGGACGTCGTTTCATCAGCTCAAAACGCTGTGGAAAGTGACAAGGCGCGAAAAGTTTGACAGACAGTTCGCACGTAGCACACTGTGGAGAGTACTTACTTTCACGCTAAGGAACGTTTTTCAAATGACGTGGTATGTTGTTTTACTTTCCACGGCTAAAGTGAGTTTCCTATCAAATGGTGCGCTGTGGAAAGTATTCACTTTCCGCAGCTAACAAGGGTTTCCGAAGAGTTCGCGTGCTGATGAAAGTGGCAAGTGAGCATGATGGCAGGAATGTTCTCCAAACACCGTAGCTGCATGAAGCACGAATCACGTGCTCATTATCCATGCATGCACGAAATGATGAGGTGATCACCCCCACGTCACAACAAGATCTGAGACATGCGTTGGTGGAAGCGGGCAATCATGGAAGTTCAAGATTGTGTACCAGGATATGACAGTGATCCGAAATCTTTCCAGAACCCACGCGCGGCTATCATCACACCCAAAATGGCAAATTTGCATTCGGCGATGCAGGTACAGAAGAGGATCAGAAGGCCCGACACCATCAAATCAGATAGAATCGGCATATCACAGGATTGTTTCCAAATTACACTCAAAGTTTGCATTCACCCAGCACGGAGTCGAAGCCGAAACTGCTTTCAGCAGCACAGAACAAGGGTTTGACCAAAGAAGTTACAGAAATCACAGTGGCCGAGTGACAGAGCTGCAAAATGGTGAAAAAACGTGGTGGCCTCTTGTTAAAACGAGAACTCAGCAATCTATCTTTTCTGGAATCACATCCCGAGGTTCAAATATATTTTTCAAATGCAGGTTGCATGGAATTCGTGAACAGGTTGCAAAGTGGGTGTCATCAAGCCACAGCTGAGGCCTTCGCAATGTCATTCGATGGCAACAGAGCTCGGGTGGGTTCTATGGAAATCAAGGTGGACGAGAAGTTTATTGCAGAAGCTACAGGGTTACCTATGACTGGTCAAAAATGGTTCAAAACCACGGCTCTAAAAAAGCAGGATTTCAAGTTCTATTTGAAGGATGGATACAAACACAAAGCCTGGACTAAAGGAATGCTAGTTTCATACCTGGACAAAGAGTGGAAGCATTTATTCAAAGGTATTCAGTTATATATTACATCTGAAGGTAGATACGACAAGCTGATGATGTATCACTTTAAATTGATGGATCATTTTTCAGGCAAGACTCCAATCAATTTACCTTACTTTTTATACCACAGTTTGATTAAAGTCTGCAATAGAATTAGAGCTCGACCTTTGAGCATTAAGTCGACTCTCTATCATCTAGGACTCATAAAACTCATCATTCTACAAGAGTTAAAGCAACAGGGGAGAAGTTGGGAACACTTCCTATTCTGGGAAGGTTTTGAGACTCAAAATCAAACTGCAATTGAACAGATGGAAGGATCAAGGAAGAAAGCCTCTCCTCAGAGCAGCGAAAGAAGAAGAAGGGTCATACCAGCACCTTCAGAGGACAAGGTATCAGGGGTGAAACCTCACAGTTTGAAAAGGAAATTGAATTTCGAGCAGACTACAGAGCCGACTATACAGTAGGACTCAGGCCATCCTACAGAACAGAGTACAGGGAAGAACATCCTCAATTTACCTTACTCAGATTCAGAATCTGAAGAGAAATATCAGTGCCCTGCCATCAAGGGCTCTGAACAATCTGCAGAATGCACTCAAAACTATGAAACATTAAGTCAAACAGAGCAAGGAGAATCGTCAAAGAAACCTAGACCAAATAAAGCCCAGAGAATCAAACACCTTAAAGAGGTAATTTCTCAACAAGAAGTTTTGGAGCGGGTAATTAAACATAGATATAAAAGGTTGTCTGACAACTTTGCCAAAACAAATGCAGCATTCGAAAGGTTGTCCAAGGAGAGCGTCAAAGAGAAAAGGAAGAAGAAAAAGCTCATCAACAACTGCATCAGACTAAGATTGCTTTCCCGACACCTCAAAAAGCGAATCAAGGGATTGAAACAAAAGCTAAAACAAAGGTCTCATCCAGACCTGCAAGTTTTCGCTCAGGTGGTGGTCAATATGCAGGGTGAAAAGTCAGATGTTAATTGATTTCAGTTTGAAATAAAATTTTGAAGGAAAAAGATCTTTTTGTGCATATCGGGACTTTCAACAGCGCCAGGCTACTATTTCGCTACCCATTAGCTGTTGAAAGCGATAGCTTTCAACAGCTAACCCGTGAAAGTTTCAAACGGTTGCGCTGTTGAAAGCTTTGCAGCCAGGTTTTGAGGACGAAATCGTAACAGTTTGTTTCCAACTTGTTTTGAAGACATGCCAGCGCATCAATGCATCATTAAATTGCATGCAAAAAGTTCAAACTCAGGTATTCGAGGAATTTTTCGATACGCTTTCAACACCATATCCTAAAACTCAGCCATGAATATTGGGGAAATAGAACAGTCACACACAGGTGTCACGTTGCCTCACTACATCGCAGATGCTGGAAGCTGGAGAAAGCATATGATGATTTTTGTATGCTGAAGACAATTCGAATACTCAGTTCTGTTATTGAAGACTTTATTCTCATAGTTGTTTAAGTAGAATAGGACTGTTTTTATTAAATGACAGATCCATGTTTTTAGGATCCGTGTAACCATTTTGTAAAGGCTATAAATGCATGTTTTGATATCAAACAAGGGTTCGATTTTGGATAGAAGATTGGCTATTGTACTCAGACTTATATGTTAATACAGATCACAGGTTTCTTTCGATTTTGATTATCAATTTTTCATCCTTCTTCTGCATTATTATCTGTGTTGTCCAGCTTTGAATGGCTGTCATCCCATTGTTTAGCTCATAACCTGATAATAATTCGTTGATTGTCTCTTAGACCCTGCTCTGCACTAGTTTAGTTACAATTTATTCTCCACCCACTTTAAAGTTGCCTGCTATTAATCAATCTTTGAGAGCACTGTCTATTTGTTTATCATTTTTATGTTTGAATGCCATAAGCTATATTGAGTTGTCCCATTGATCCACATTCACAAAACACAAAAAGCATTTATTTATTAAGTTACCAAGCACCTTTGGTCTGCAACCACAAAGGGTTTCTTGGAGTGATAACACAATCATCTCATGTTCTTGCTTAATATCAATTGCTTGATTTGGGACAATTATTGGTGTGTTGCTTGCATGAGATGCCTTCCTTAATTGTTCCATTGTTTGAAGCTATTGATTTTCTTTTAAGTGATGAGCATGTACAACATATTCCTTACTTGCTTTGATAAAGTGATATTGATTATGTTCCCTATAGAATATTGTTTTGCGATCATACAAATAAGGACTGCCTAAGACCAATCCACATTCATTGAGTGGCGCCACATCACACGTTACCTCATCCACAAACTTAGATGAAATTGCAAACTTTAATGCACATTTCTTTGTTATGTGTGATTCATGATTGTTTCTTATCCATTTAAGTGAGTAAGGTTTATGATGCATTTGAGTTTTTAATCCCAATTGTTTAACCACTTCCACTGAAATCAAGTTAGATTGAGATACACTATCTGTTATAGCAAGATTTTCCTCACCATTTCTATCTTTCATAGAGAGCCTTGTTTATATCCTTCACAATTTGACACCCTATACCCTGGAGGGAACATCACCCCGAGTGTCCGTCTCCCACATGCATTCCCTTGCATTAAGCATATGTACGTTCCACTACTGGAACTAGTTTTGCTTACTTGTGACACTCGTTCCCTCCTCTATATCATAGCAATCATTTGTTATGAAAAAAAAAAAGATGGGTGGAAAGGGAGAACTATATTGTAATTGGTAGCATTTGTGTCACCTTTGAACATAACACAAAGTTATTGAGTCCTTGTGTCATCATAATTTTGGGTTTAGCATGGCCTTAGGAAGTTGATCTCACTACAAAGTTTTCTCTACCAACTGGTTACTCTTCCAGTCCCTATAGAGAACGTTATTGATGCCTCCTGCATCAAATTGTCACATCAATGTGTCAACCTTAGTATGCTTCATTATGACCCTTATGTGAAAAAATTTACTTCTAGAATCATATCCATCACCAATTTTACATGTCAAACCAACTGTTGTGACTTTAAACTCATCACCTGAATCTGATCCCAAGTCTATTGGCTGTGCTGTTGCTGCAACTGTTTGCCTCCCTTTCCTTTCTTTGAACCATTCTGGTCTCTTCTTTGGATGCAATTTCCAGCAATGGTCATCATTGTGCCCTTATTTCTTGCAATGCTTGCAAGAGAGCTTCTCTTCCTTTATTTCCATAGAATTTTTTTTCTTGCCATTCCACTTCCTTTTTTCCTCTTTTCTTGAAGACGATTCTCCTTATACACCAACTTCTATTTTCCCTGCCTCAATGTATGTTACTTGAACATAAACCTAATCAAGATTAGTAGGTCCAAACATAAATACAGTTTTACAAATGTGTGCAGGTAAACCTCCTATATACTTCATAAGATTTTCTTGGGTATGTAATGGAATGTTTAACATTAAGTCCATCTTAGGAAATTCATCTGTGTATTCTTACATTGTTTGTACCTTTCTTAGTTTAAGACCTTGCCATTCAATTAAAGCCTTCTCTTTATAACCCAAACGATAAAATTGCTTTCTAAGTGAAGAAACAAAAACTTACCATGATGGAAATACATTACCCACTTGTTGCGTGCCATTTTGCAACTTGTTTTGCCACCAGATGAATGTTGTGCTTGCAAGTCAAAGCGATGCCAATTTGATTTGACTTGCCTCATCCTTGATTTGTTGTACACTGCAATAAAATTCCATCTGTCAGTTATCAAGCCTCTGTGCATTGGCTTCACCATCATACATGAGTAATTCAAACCTCACACCAAGCTAAATTAAAGGCATATCATGTTTATGTTTATGGAAATGTTTTCTTGCGGTGGACTTGGAACTTGTACTTGAAGAAGAAGAAGGAGGTGAAGGAGGATTTTTAGGAGGATCCTCTCCTTCTTCACTTTTGACTTTAGAACCTTCACCATCTTCGACGTGGTGAAGAAATTCTTTCAAAACTCTTTCTCCTCATGAGAAAGTCCCTCTTTCGATGCCATCTTCTCACTTTGAGAATTTCTCTTTCTAGATCTAATCTCAGGATTCTCTTCAACAAGATCACATTCACCACAATTCAACTTTTCCCTATTAATCATGCAAACTCAAAAACCAACCGTCAACCTGCTTTGATACCACTTGATCCGAAAAGATCTTTTAAAGACTATGGTTGAGTTTTAAAACATGAGTTCATTAATAATTTAGGAATTTGATGAAAGAGGAAGAATTAATGATGTAACATAGCAGCCATTATAAGATATACAGATTTGGAAATAAGCACAAATAAACAACAAACTAGAACAACAAAATTGTTAATAGAGTTCGACAATATCGCCTACATCTCCAGGCCTTTGTCTCAATGGGTGAGGCTTTCTTATTTCTCTTCAAATGTTAAAAGGTACATCAGAAAATTACCAAATGGATTACAAAATGATCTTGCTATGTTTTTCTAGATCTCAATAACCCACCACAACTGACGACACTGAAAACGGATGAACGAAGCTCCCAAAAATGGCCCGCAAAGTTGCTCTCCTCAATGGCTTCCATGCATAAAAATGGCTTTGGCTTTACAATTCTTTAGGATTTCTCTTATTCTGAACCTCCCTCAGGCTACCAAGAACCTCTGGTTTATATAGATTTCAATTTGGTAACATCCTCCCAACTTCCTCCCAATATCTGGCCTCAAAAAGGGCTCCAGATCCTCTAATAATGGCCAAAATCTCCCAAAATTGGTTGAAAAATCAAATAAAATCTTAATATATAGTTAAAAACCCAAAAATTTCCCCATATGGTGCTCCAACCCCCTTTACCCAAGCCCTTGGTCATATGGGCATTGCCATGAGGCCTCGGGCTGGGCGCTAACCGTTGAGCCCTGGTCCTTAGTCGTTGCGTTGTTCATATGGTGGACACGCGGCCTGTGGCTAGGCCTCTCCATGCCCTTACCTTTAGGTGCTAACTCCTGATCCATAGCCCATGGTTCCTAGCCATAGTCACACTCCTTGGTCGGTGGGCAAGCCCAGCCATTCAATGCTAACCCCACAAATAGGTGCCAAATGTATAAGGGAGTGGGTCATGTGGCAGGGTTCTATGTTGTGTGTTGCATCGGGGGCTGGGCCTAGCCTCGACCCTTTTCTCCATCGAAATAAACCTCCATTCAATTCAAATATAATGTTTGTACTATAGTTAACAAGTCACATCGTGGGCGAGCTGGTAGCTCGGCCTTGCCAAAGCACTCTGCCCGGACTGGAGGTCACAGGTTCAAGTCCTGTGGAGTCTATAAAATTTTACCATGCCATCCAACTTGGAGGTGCCACATGGCAGCCCACGATTGGGCCACGTGGCACCACATCATTTGACTAAAAAAAATACACTTGTCACCAAATCATTTGCCCACCTGTCTATCAGGGTTCTTCCCTGTTAGCATGCCAACGCACCTACCATGTCACTATATGACCATACAACCTGTACAATCAACTGATACGTTAGCACTGTACGGACTGTACAGTCAGCAAAATTTTTCTTGTTTGTAAAAACAAACAGAACGCGATATCTTTCTCATGCGACGTTCATTTGAGCTTGTTCAAGTTGTGTTGGGTTCGTAACGACAAGGCCTATGCACACATCCATTTTGAAGTCATTATGATCACTTTGATTTTTAGGCCTTCCTGAATCCCTTTTGGTTCCTGGATCCATTTTGGATGAGTTATACAACTTATTTCTCAGGAATATTTTATTTACTAGGGTCTTAGATTGATACAACTTCCCCAACTTATCCCATAATTCTTTGGCTATAGCTTCCCTTGATACATTTAGTAATACTGAATCTGAGAGACATAGTCATATTTTTCTCTTCACCTTTCAATCCAACTTTTTTTAGCCATCTATTGAAGTTCCTACAGGTGCAATACCTGGATCCACCATGATCCATTGATCTTTGTCCACAAATAGATCTTCCATCCTGAGCTTCCACAACTCAAAACTTTTCCCATTAAACTTCTCGATCTCCATTTTTGAAATGCTCGCCATTTCTTTTCACTTAAAAAATAAATACCACAAATCTCCCACTGTAACAAGGCTTATCAAAATCCTGAGCCAAACTCTTGACCATAAATGTGTTACCCTGAAGCCAACAAAGATTTGATACCAAATGTAGATTTTAACCCTGTACAATTATTTACTGCAAACAATCTTTCAATAAAAGAACAGAAAGGAAACAATGGAAAATACAAACATTACACAGAGTTTTTTCCCCTAGAAACCCAAACCAGGAAAACCAACATATTCTATATTCATTCATAATGATACATTTTTTACAATACAATATACATATAGGATCCAGTGGCATCCAAAACCCTAACCCAATGACTTGGATTAGTCAACAACCCCAATTCCTTAACCAGAAATAGAAAACCATCGACAAAAACCATGTACCAAAAAATTGCCTAACAATGGACACAAAAATCGAGGTGACACAAAAAATGAGGCAAAAAATGTGACACGTTTCCCCCCCATGCGCCTGACACAACGTAGACAACATTAAATCTAGTCATGCAAAGAATATAACACATACCCAACAGTTTTGCATATGCATTTCAGTTTTCAGAAACATTTGCATGGTAGTTTGACATCATCTTGATACCAGAAATCGAAATTTGCATTGTTTTGAGTTCTTTCTTATGTTAAGAAGATTATAATTCCTCTCCTTCCCATACATAGAATTCATTGAAAAGAACATATTGCATCTCATTCTTTTTCATTCCTTTGGAGTCGAGTCTCTCACACATCATCAATTTCATCTCCATGAACCTACTGAGTAAAATCCATTAAAATCAATCATGCGCTAATAAAATCAACTAGAATATTTTTGGGTTTTAGCACACCAACAATAGTACATGATTAGGGTGTTTGGACTAGGAAAAGTGAGTAAATTTTCCAAGACTACTAAATAGACTATAGAAGAACTACAGAGTGAATTTTTTTTTACTTTTGTACAAGCATAGTACAAAACCCCCTCTTACACAGGGGCTAAACACAAGGTTGCATGTGGAAGAGCAGTCAAGATTACCCCTCAAAATCTTGACCAATTGTAGTGGATAGAGCGTATACTGAGGGTCCTTCCTGAAGTGTCACTGACTCATTTAGTCTCGGTACTTCATGAACTTTGAATCCATTTGGGGTCCTCTAGAGTCTACTGGTCCACTTGTCCTCAGTCCTCTGAAAAAAAATTGGAAATTGATATCCTTCCCATATGTTCAGTACCAACTATTGATTGTACCCACTCGGAGACTGACTGGGAGGTTGTATCCTTAGTGGCCTTTCCTAGGTATCTACAGAGGTGACCGTGGGGGGATTCCCATGATACATGGGGTAGACATTGTATCACACTCTCATTACCCTTGGAGGGTGGCCCCACGAAAGTGAGGGTTGTTTTCACTGAGAAGGGATAATACGTGGAGGTCAGGGTAATTTCTTCTCATTTCTTCGTTGGAGGCTTGATATCCCATATTCGAAAGATCCTTGAGCCCACTATTGTTTGGTTGATTTATTTTAGTTTTCTTAGGAGTGCGTTTCTTTGAATTTCATAGTTGGCCTTAGGATCGAATATTTCATAGTATACAAGGTATGGATCCTGACATTTAGGAACCTCAACACAATGTTTCTTATGAAGGAATGATCAGAGATCAAAATTTTGAGATTGGGATAATAACTCCTAGAAGTGACCAACATGTTGAAGAACCAATCAAAACCTTTGTAGAAATCCTTGCATCCTACTCAAATCCTCTTTTTACTGACCCACTCAGCCTACTACTCACTGATCCACCATCCACAAGATATTTTGATGCTTATTCTTCTTACAAGTTACCACCTAGTTCCACCACTACACAATCTCTTAGCGTGAACCCATCATATTTTGGTTTTCCTGAAGGACTTGGGAGCTTATCTCTTTCCACAACTCTTGTAGTTTCTACAATTGGTGCTTCTTATTTACCCAAAACATCGGTGACCCAGGTAACCCCGACTCAACCACTTATGAATACATCTCCTTTCACACATGGTTCAGGTAATATTCATGCTTCACTGTTTCCACACATGCACATGCCAAGTTCTTTTCTTGGTCATTCCATCATTCATATGGTCGGTAGTTAAGTCATTCAAACAACCATGGTTACACAAGCTACTTAGTTTCCATCTCATACATTGCATATTAGTACATCCTACATTGGAGGTCAATCTTAAATGGGAGGCCAAACTTTGGATGGGGGGAAACCTTCTGTTGGAGGGAAATTTTTCACTGGGGGGAAACCTACATGGTTACAACATCATAAATATTGGGAGAAACATGCTCCTTCAAGTCCTTCTATCCATACTACCACTGGCATGTATTCTGGAAATCCATTTCCAGGAGTTTCTAACCCTTTGTGGTGTCAACCCAATCCGACAAGAATTCCTCTGCAAGAAAATTTTCCCTATCAATCTGTAAACCCCATGCTTCCAACGCAAAATTACCTTCAATCACAATATATGGGGGGACCATCAGGTCAACATAAGTATGTAGGAGGTCCATCTATTTAATCATAGTACATAGGTGGACATTCAAGAAAACTACCTTACATAGGTGGAAAATCTGGGAAACTACCATATATGGGAGGACCATCTAGTTTTTCCATATTGCTGCAACCTATTTATGGTACTACTTGTTTTCCCATGCCACATGGTTACCACCATTATCCACAAGATAACCAAAAAGTTCCATTCTTTTCTATGTTAGATCTTCCATATCTGTCATGTTTAACAAACGATCCCATTCAGCATGCCCCGTTTTGGCCTGCCATCCCTGCCAAATTATTGTCCTACATCCCAAAATTAGATGGAAAACCTAGGGAAGATCCTAAAAATCATGTCATGACATTCCATTTATGGTGTTATTCCAACTCCTTGATGGATTATTCCATCCATCTTATAATTTT
This sequence comes from Picea abies, assembly GCA_900067695.1. Taxonomy (NCBI): domain Eukaryota; kingdom Viridiplantae; phylum Streptophyta; class Pinopsida; order Pinales; family Pinaceae; genus Picea; species Picea abies. The sequence continues at coordinate 4,443 of CBVK0101752777.1, read as the reverse complement.
TCAGAGAACACTTACAGGTGCAACAATGAAATGGTATATTGAGTTGTCACATAACTCCTTTGTCGACATTAATTATTTTTCCATGGATTTCCTGAATCATTTTGAGTTGCCTATATGGTATGATACCGATACAGAACTTTTTACCTCACTCCGAAAATCCTCTTACACCCATACATCTAATCACATTCATGAGTGGAGACGGTGGATACGGTTGACTAAAGCTCCAATTCTAGACCAAATCCTTGACGATTGGTTTACAAAGTTTCCCATGATGTTTCTATGGGAAACTTTGTTACTAAGGAGAAAGCTATCAACCATACACACTATTTGGACTTAGTGTAATCCCATTTTGGCACGTATTATGATATGATCCCTAATGCTCCTCGTTTGTTGAACGATCCGACAAGACCTGTTCTAGAACCAAGTTTCATTCCAAACACCACAACTACTTCTTCTCCTGCTCAAACCTCCAAGTTGAATGTGGTCCAATCCACTTCTTCTCAACAGCCAAAAGGTTAGAATAAAAACAAGTGTAAATCCAAGAAATATTCTAACCAACAGGATACTACAAAGACTATTGATACTAAATAAAATAGGAAGGCTAAGTTTCCTTGCATGATATGTGAGGAAGACCACTTCACAAAATATTTTCCTCATCATGAGGTAGTCGCTAAATTTCTGAAGGGTACCTTCCAACTGTTTCATCAACAACATTTGGTTGCACAAAATCCTACCCCTTTACAAGGGGGAAATGTAGGTCATTCCCACCATGGGGATTCTTCCACGAGTGCCTCCGAGGTGTACATGTTTAAGGTGGTTTTTGTAACGACTCAAGAAAATAATTATGACACTCCTCTAGGTGATTAGAATAATGGAAAGGTTGTCAATCATCCCTCCACATCCACTCCTCCTCCATCTTCTACTCCTCTTCTGATTGAGAATCCAATATCTGACGTAATGTTGCACTGACTCAAGAGTGTAATTCAAAAAGTGACATTTAATCCAAATTCCCACGATGCCAAAAACTACAATATAGTTGAAGATTTTGCGCAAGTGCCTTTTTCTATGCCAACCCTCAAAGTTATATAGAATTGTCTAAGTCAACATAGAACCTTGATGTCAGCTATTGGATCCATGGACCTAAAGGAGTTGAATATGATTACATTTAATCCAGATTATTTTAAGGAGAGGCTCTCCCACCACTTAGCATTCCAAATTCAAATTTTTGTTAGTGGAAAGAACATCCATCGCACTATTTTGGATGAGGGAGCCTCCACCTGTATCATGTATTTTCCTTGTTGGAGAGACCTTGGTTCTCCTAAACTTATCCAGTCTCCTACCACCTTGAAAGTGTTCGATAGACGTGGTTTCCAACCTCAAAAACTCTTGCAATATTTCACTATGAACTTGAAGGGTAAGACCATTTTGGTTGATATTGAAGTGGTTGATGTGCCTTTGGATTACAATTTATTACTTGGTCATACTTGGTTCTATGAGATGACTGTCATCGCATATTCAGTGTTTCGTATTTTACAATTTCCCCATCAAGGAAATATTATCACTATTGACCAACTTGACTATATAACTCCATATCTCTACAATGTTGTAGCGAATAATGCCCCTTTTCTAAAAAAATATAGTCTTGAGAGTGTAGGAGTAGGTATTCTTAAGGATTCCTCTCTCATGGAGGTTTTTCCTTTGCCTTCTCCTTCCACCCCACAGGTTTCCATGTTAAACATGAGTTCAACTCAGGTGATACAATCCTTAGAATCATCTTATCCTTTGGTAGTGCCTTGTCTTGATGAGAAAAGTTATTTTCCTATGTCAAGCTCATTAAAAAATGAATCATACGCTTATGAGAAAATTTCATCATCTCTACCAAGTTCATTAAAAAATCAAATAGACCCACCTCCATTAGAATCAAGTCTCACTCTAGATCACATAATTGAACCTTCTTTTCCTCCATCTAGTGAAAATGTTCCTATTAGTAACCAAATGTATAAATGAGGAAAGACGAAGAGTCTTTGCAGGAAATGATGCTTGGGGGGTAGGTCTCCAGCTTCTAGACATCATGATGGAGCAAAGACACTAGCATCTACCATAGAAACTGGGGGAAAAATACCTCTAGAGAGACACACTTCTAGGAGTGATCCTCACTTGGGGGTCATTCCCATTGTAACATAGTATTATTTTCTAGAACAACCTAGTATTTGTTGCTTCTCGTGCTCGTTAATACATGAGAATAGGTTACCGAGTATAGGTTTATCTCTTTTTCAGAATTGTAAAAGCTATGCAAAAAATGACCTCTTTGGATTCTCCTTTAAGCTCTTTTCAAACTCCATAAACATGGAAAGATTGTTGAGTGATCTCACTTCCTTTCACACTTGTTAAAATGTTTGAAAGGGCGTATTTTAAGTGATAGTTTATCTATATTTTATCCTTGCAAGACTAATTATGAAAAAATAATACTCTAGCCAAGCATGATTAGAAGAGTTCAACCATGTATTGTTTTACACTTTTTGGGGGCTTGGGAGACTAAATTTACAAAAAAGTGATCCATGGAGTTGTATTTAAGTTCTTTTTAGACTCTCTAAATGTGAAAAACCATCGATTTTACCTTCTTTGGGATCATACAAATATGCATTGAAGGACCTATGTGAGTCTGATCTCCAAGACCCATACAAGACCGAACCCTCCTTCCTCTGGTTCATTAAATATATGTTTAGGGACTCATCCAAAGGATGAGCTATACTAAGCATCTGTTATCCTCCTCAATCTCATTAAAAAATAAATAGGTACTCATCAATCATGATGGGGGAAAAATGGAAGGAAGTGGGTCAAGTTGTTTTGGAATATTTTATGATAGCTATTGTCACCCTTGAACATGGAACATGTTTGCGTCTCATCTTACAGTTGGGTAATCTGCTTGTCTCTGATTCATACCAATTCCATGTGTCACTATAATTTTTAGTTCCAGATGAAGAGTGATCTTATTTTACATCACATTATGTTCTTGGTACTCATCAATTCAATGCTTCCAAGTCAGTTGTCATGCCTCATCATTTTCAAGGGAAGTTTCACTTCAAACCATCCATCTGCAGTATTATTGGTTTCCATTTCCTGTTTCACTCCATACTCATTCGATTCACCATTTTACATCACTTTCCTATGTTAGTTTCTTGTTGATGATGGGGGATACATCATGGCCCTCCTTCGACGAGTCTAGTCCTATCGACTTCAACAAATTATATGGGAATTATACTTAGAAACCAATTAGTACCTTGGGACTTGCATGCCTCAATGGCATGCCGAGGCATGCCTCCTCGCTTTCAACAATAGGTTTAAATAATTGACCTATGATCGGATGATTCCATAAATGTTTGACATCAACTCATTTATTCACATTCACCAGAATGCACTTAAGGTACCTTGGGAATCATTTTCATCATTGGTGATTTCCCTTGCACTTGATAATGGTATACCTCAATGACTGGTAATCAAGTGGTTTCTACCATGTTCGACATCAAGTCATTTATTCACATGGCCAGATTTGTACCATTTTAGGATTGGGATAAATACCTTGGGTTAGGTGCTCACTCTATTATGTGCCATGCCCAGGATGTGATGGAGATCATTTGAGCAAGTAAAATATTTCAGTACAATCACCATGCTGGAAATCTTGTTGATATATATAATGTCACATAGATCCACATTGTATTGATCTGTGGCTATGTTTTTTCATCTCGTAGCTCCACTGTGTATTTTTCATGGTTGTGATCAATTCATATCATGGAGGTATGGATCCACATTGTATCTCTGGTGGCCATATACTTAGTCAGTATTCTCATGGATATGTAGTGTATTGGTCAGAGACTGTGCTTTGAGTCATCTCGTATTTTGAACATAGGTATTCCTGCCTCGGAAATGGAACATATTTGTATACTGACTGATGATTTTTTGTAGCTTCTATTAGGTTATCCTACTCTAGCACCCTTGAATTGAAGAATTTTTAAAGTGTTTTGGCCATCAGTTTCTCTTCCGACCTCATACTTTAGGGGGCATTTGTTACACACCAAAATGCCGCACTTGATTATAAATTTCGCACCCTAAGTGTCGCAAGTGTCACAAAGTGAAGTATGCACCTTGTTAAGTGTTGCATTCACTGTCGCAAGTGTCATATGCACATTAAATAGTGTTTCATTCACTTTTTTGAGTGTCACAACCCATTGAAACCATGAAATACATTTTCCACAATACCTAAGTCAATTTAGAAGAAGAAGCCTTATGATCTAACAGTCAAAACATACCTTTTTCTTGGAAAAATTGACCATTTTTGGGCATTTTAGAAGGGTGGTGATCCCCTACCCATGCTGAGGGGGTTCCATCAATCCCCCTAAGTACTGGGGGGTGCCAATGGCATTTTTTTCTGTGAGATCGGAAGAG